>PVLA01004881.1:0-162216 GCA_004027455.1 Hydrochoerus hydrochaeris
ATGTTAATTGATACCTATTGCCCTGAACCTGGGGCGATTCCTGCTTGGGGTTGAGGTTAAAACCTATTGTTTAGGATTATCCCTGCCTGGCCCTAAGCCTGGGGCGCTTCCTGCTTGGGGCTGGGGGTGGCTGCCAAAGGTTAGCAAATATATATTCCAGCTTCTAAAAAATAAAGCGGATTCAGATTCACTCACAGACCGGTGTGCAGTGTTTTCTGTCTCTCAATCGCCGACTCCCTGACCACCTTTGGGAAACCCTAGCCCTGCCGCAGCTGGACTCCGGCAAACTTGGACATTGCACAGCTTATAATATAAACACTGTAATGTATACCAATTTCCAGACTTTGTTCCACCGTAGCTGACACTGACCCGATTCATTATCAATAAGGAGGAAAGTCTTAGGAATGTGTAATGGAGCTGTTCTGCATACATTTTCTCTAGTGAAACACCTGGTAATTATGCCCCTCTTTGTTGAACACACATTTGTGATGTATGGACCATACACTGATATAAATCACACATGTAGCACACCTCATTTTTGAAATTTTCTACACATACATATAACAAAACATATTCCTATTTTCTTTTGTAGGTTCACCTACCTTTTGAAAGATGGCAAATACATTTAAGGAAATTGTTCTTCTGCAAGGCTTATATCCTATCAGTGACTATCAATTTAAAATAATAAGGTTCTTACTGGCTAATGAGTTAAAACTGAAAAGAAGCAGGTATAAAAAATGTGACAAAATTAAACTTACTGACCTGATGGCAGAAAAGTTCAAAAGTGATGCAGGTCTAGGAAAAGTGATTGCATTGTTCAAAAAGATACCAGAACTAGAAACAATGGCTGAAACTCTCAGAAAAGAGAATAAAAATGGTAAGAGTGTGCACCTTCCCCTAACACTGACGAGAACCCCTACTTGATCGTGAATATCACTTCCCTAGCATACTCATCAGTATCTATAGCAATGGTGGTAGCTCAGGTGACAACAAGTTGAAAAACTCTCTAATAAAAAGTTCTAATATATTTCAGGAAAAGTAATTTGGGGAGGCCACAAAGGAAATATTAAAATTCAGAATGAATTCTCAAGAATTCTAATTCTTTTAGTGCACTGCAAAAGTTAGAAAATAAAAAAATAAAATTCTGAAAAATTATGTACTATAATTGGCATGCATTTTGAAATACATAGATCAATTAATATTACTTCTCTTTTCAGATATTTATTCCATCGTTAATATCTTCTCCAAAAACAGATATTAGATAGTGTTTAAGTAATAACCTGTCCTTCAGAGATGTGAAGAACTTCCCACTTCTAAAATCTCTGGGTTTAAAAAAATGTAAGAAGTCTAAGTCCAGTATCCTCAGTTTATCACAGCACAAATGAAAACAAAATGTGTTCGTTTCTTGGGCAAGGTCTTCTATAGAAGATGACCTATTCTTAGCATCATGAAAACTTGGACTCTTAAAAGGAGAATCTAGAGTAAGGTACTGAAGTTCATTGAATCCACAGGGTGAAAAGGATGTTTCAGTTCCCCCTGGGAAAAGAAAAAAACCAGCAAGACTGTGCTTGTGCCATGGTTGCCACCCTTGGCTGACTCATGACGAGCCAAAGAAGTAGAATTAGAGGAACTGACTTAGACACACTAACAAACACAGAGGATATCGTAATGACAATACTATGGCTCTCCATTCAACTTATTGTATTTTGTTTTATACTATTAGTTAAAATGAAATGCAAATGAAAATGCAGAAATACAGTGAAAAGAACCAAGCAGGATGAAAGCAGTACTGTTCATTTTACACCAACCTTGGATGAAGATTACAAACCAGAATCAGTTACAGATGTGCCTTCGTCAAAGGTGGGCTGGCTAAGTTCCAACAACCAAAGCTGCTTCTGTGGCTCTCTCACATCTTACCTTCGAATGAAAACTTAGTTATGTATTTAGTGAAAATGAGGTTCAGAGTCAGAAAATCCTCAGTTGTTTGCTCATATTTTTTTTTGAATCACAATGCTCTTTAACTTATGTAGCATAATTCCAGTTGATAGGAATATGAAGCCATGATGCCTTGTTTAGTTATATAATAAAATAGAAGTCAGTTTAGCGAAATGGCTCACCAAAGCCTATTAAAGAATCTAAATCCAAACTTAAGCTTTCTAAACCTAAGTCTCTTTTTTCTGCAATCATTACAGAGAGGCTTAAAATGTCGCAGGTATACACCGGTTCTACTGTGATTAAGGCAATCGTATATGCCCACTGCTCGCCTTCTGACTGTGCCTTCAGAGAATGGACTGTAACTTACTGGTGATTTCTCAGATGTAATTTTAGCATAATTATAATTCAGTAATAAAACATGTATCTTCTTGGTGTTAAAGATACCATGCATTATCTAACATTAAAAACCACCATGAGCAGGGTTAGAGTCTCTGTTTTGCAACCATGAGGCACTTTGGATTTGATTCTCAGCAATAAAGATAAAAGACATAGAAACCAGATCCCTGCCATCTGAAATGAATGAAACTTTATGTGACCTTTTCATATGTGGACAGAGAGGTTTGCAATCCTGGATGGCTTGGGAGGAGAGTATCTGATAAGAAAACATGGTCATACCCTACAATTCCAGAGATGAATCAAAAAGTAAAGATTCTGCATGATAAGAAAGAAAAGATGTTCTGTGTGTGATTTTGAAAATTATTATCCAGTAAAAAAGAAGAAATATCTGGGTTTTTTTTTTAATCAGAAAAAAGGAAAATTCAACCAAGAAAATGGATTACTTGGGAAAAAACATGGTAAGGCAAAAAAATCTCATTTAGAGAAACTTTCACTACCACCACAGGTCTGCAGAGGCCTCAGGAGCCTCCGCCCAGCTCTTCCACCAGCCCCTCAGCCAAGGTATCAGCTTCCTGCCCCTTCTCTTTTCTTGTTTAACATAATAACAGTGATCATCAGAAACCTCAGAGCTGCTGATCTAACCCACATTTTTAAAATGTATTTAATTTATTTAACACTCATCAAGCGTATATTTTAGGACATTGGTGGATTTAAATGTCTTTATCAAATTGCAATGTATGTGTTTATAAAATTACTGCTTATTTCATGAGAGCTATTGCCTTGTATTGAGTAGAACAAGAGGACAAAAGTGAGTGGAGGAGTAGAAATGAACGTGTGTTCACTTCTCCACATTCCAGTCTCCTTGTCACCTCTTTTCTTTGCTCACTGACCATATTGCAGGTTCCTTTCCAATGTGTCCTGCTGATTCCATGTCACATGTGGTGACAGTGGCTTTAGTGGTTGGGAATCACTTTCACGGTTCACTCATTTACACACCTTCACACGTCAGGCACAAACGCGAATCTCTTCCTGTAGTTCTCCTCATCATACCCCTTCCCAAAATGCCACACGCATGCCCATTGCTGGTTTTCATGGATTCTATTATTATAACCAATTGCCAGGACTATAATATTGGACTCTGTGTTTCTGTGGATTAGAAAATGTCTCAAATGTAGGTAACCTGTAAACAAAGAAAAAAGGAGAAAAAGTGAGTGCACAAAATAGGTTTCAACTTTGATCTCAATCTACCATTTCTTCTTCCTATCTATGATTCATGCTAATTTTGCACTAAAAGTAAAATGCCAATTTCTCACATTAATAGCTAGGAACCTTAAGGAATAGGCAAAGAACAATTCATATCAATATACTCTGACATAACTTTTCATATAAGCCTCAAACCTCCATCTGACTCAACATAGAGCTTTCATCACTAATTACCAAAATAATGGCAGACAGACTTTCTGTATCTAATGTTTCACAACTCCTAATTTACTTTTGTTCTTCTCATCAGATCCAGTAAGATATAATTGCTTTTGAAAATTTGATGGTACAGAGCTTAAAGAATACATGGCAGAAACTGATTCTATTAGACCAAAATACAAAGTAGTAAAAGGCTAAGTTAATAAATTTACAAAAATGCAACCAAGGATTTTCTAAGAATTATCTATAATATAGTTTGTAGTTTTTCTGCCAATAAAAAAAAATTTGTATTCTCTTTCAAGCTGAAGTTGACATAGGCCTGTTTACAACAGAGGTAGATCTGGATTTCCTAATAGAACAATACAATTTGATTTATCTGACTTTTTGAAATTTTGCAGAATGAAATTTATAACACTGAAAAATGCCATAGCTCTAGAAGTATTGGGCCTGGGGTATACTAATATGTGAAGTTGTTTAGAAATTGATAGAGAAAAGAATTTGTGCAGTGGGGGTGTATGTACAAGACAGAGATATAGACAGAGGGAAATAGACACACAAGACAGAGATACAGACAGAGGGAAATAGAAAGAGAGACAAAAAGAGACGGAGACAAATCATATAATTCATCTGTCACTGAAAACCATTAGGCAAGGAAAAAATACAAAAAGCATTTTGTTTTGGAAAAGACATGAAGTAGTCATGGAAACTGATATCTTCAAAAGAAATCATCCTACAGGATCTGATAAGTGCTAGAACCTTCAGTAGCATCACATACTCATTGAAGGCTGTGCTCAGATTCTTCAGAGGCATTTATGAATCCCATCAGGCGGTTCCTTAACAAATACACCAGCTTCCTATTCCCATTCACTTGGCTTTACTATTGCACAATTTAAAAATCGCCAGAAATCTTTATTATCATTTTTTTTTGAGACAGGGTCTGATTATGCAGTTCAAGCTGGTATTGAGCTCACTGTATAGCCAAGGCTGGTCTCAAACTTACAACAATTCACCTACCTCAGCCTCTTGATTGCTGGGATTGCAAGCATGGGCCACCACACTTGACTCAAAAATCCAAACAATTACTTATCTAATTTTCTGCTATGGTGCAATTTGTATCCTTATTCAAATTACACATTCATTTGTCAAAAGATTCTACTAGATCTTAAGCTGTACCTCTTCAAAAGGAATGTGTTCATGAAATATCTCCCACCCTCAAGTGAATTAGTATCCTGTGTCGCCCGGGAGTAGCCTGTGGGGAGGTAACCAGAAAGGATCAATGGATTCGAAAAGACATTCATCTCCTGGTTTTAAACTTTTTACTTTTTACTATCCTACCAGATATCATGATTTAGTTTCTACATCCATGGCGCTAACCATCTAAGAGGTTTTCTCATTTCCTTTGTTTGATATCAAATTCCCCCATCTGGATACCGCAGTAGCTCTCACTGATAACTTCCTCTCATAATAGAACAGATCTTCCCATTCTTTGCCTCCACAGATCCCTTCACTATTTCTGTGCAACATTTATGACAATTATAATGAATATTCATCTTTCTTCCCTAAAAAAGCACTTTATTATCCTAAGAAAGGTACCCTGGGACAAGACCATATAGGGATGATGGAAAATAAGCTGACACTTGTGTGTGCAAATTCTTATTCCAGCTTGCTTTTGGTTCTAATCTCATTATGTTGTATGTTGTCCTGCAACCAGGAGCTATAAAGAGTATATCTTAATAGGCAGAAAAGATTTCCCCCAAATTATTCGATAATAGGAGAGGATAACAATTCAATCACTATTCTCACATGCAATTTCCCCAAACCCCAGGCTCCAAGCTGGCCACCCAGCACTAACTACTTCACAGAAAGTAATTGAAGTCAGGACACTGTCTCTCTGCCATAACAGTGATTCTGATTACTTAAGTCACACCATAGAGAGAGCTAAACACTGTGGATTTGAGGGATTGTTCTGTTATGTTTATGATCAGAGGACCAGAAAGGATGCTGAACTAGACTCCCTCTTCATTAAAGAGCACAGAGTGGGGACAGTTTCGTGTATTGGCTTAGTTGGAAACACTGAATCAAGAGGTGGCCCTGAGTGTGAACTAACTCTACTACAAGTTATGCTTCCTCTAAAAAAACCCCAGAATTGTGCCCGATCAAATGAGCTTAGCCAATTGATGGAAAATGAGGGCCTGTATTCCACTGCAGGCCAATGACATTTCAATCATCGAAAGTTTCAGTGTTTAGAAAGAGGAATAGAAATCCTGATTGAGACAGGAGGAAGCCATGTGATCGAGGTATCCCAATATATGCTATTCCTCCTGTCACTCAGGGGAAAATTGGAAGAATAAAGTTCTTAATTTAAAAAAAGATGATTCAAATGAACTGCTAAGACAACAAAAAATAATAAATTCTTATTTTTCTTAAGAAAAAGAAAAACACAATCACCAAACCAGACGACTCCATTAAGATATTAGAGATTGAACGATCCCCAACCAGCATACCTCCAACTGAGAGCTGTCCTCAGACTCTTCCAAAGCCTTCTGTCACCCCACTCAGCAGTCACCACACTGAGTGGATGCTGCTGACACCACCAAATAGTCAACAGTCTCCTCAGATGCATCCAGCTACCCCATCCACCTCTGGGTAGACTCCAGAGATCCCTCGAGAATCATCATCTGGAAGTCTCCAGACTCCTCAAGGTACCTCCAACAATACAATTCAGCAGTGAGAAGACTCCTTCAATGCCTCCTGAGGTGGCATCCAGCAATCAGCACACTCCACAATTGCCTCGTGCAACACTATCCATCAGTGAACTGACTCCTCAAAGACCTCCAGAAACACCACTCAATAATCTCCAGCTTTCTCAGATACCTCCAGCATCACCATCTTGCAGTCTGCAGTCTCTTGTAAAGGTTGTAACATCACCCAGTGCTGTCCAGATTTTTAGGTGTGGTCTACCAAAACCATCCAGCTTTATCCAGACTTCCCAGCTACCTCCAGCACTATGTAGTAGCCTTCAGACTCCTCAGAAGCTTCCCAAACCACCCTGCAATCTCCAGACTCCTCAGACTCATCCAGCACCATCCAACAGTATCCAAACTCCACACACACCACTGCCCTCATCCAGAGATCTCCACACTCCTCAGATGTTTCCAGGAACAACATCCAGCAGTTCCTTACCCATAGTAAATCGGCTCTTCCCACAATCTATTGCCAGGGATTCACGTAACTATAGAAGATTTTCTGAAAAACCTCTTATGATATCTGATGCTTTACTTCATCAAAACATTTTGAGGTACTACTTTAAATTTCAATTTTAACTCCTTTATTTCCTACTGCATTAGAGTTGATCGAGAATTCTAAGTACCTAATGATCCCTACTTCATAATGTGTATTATTTGACATTCTTTTGTTTAATTTTATTTTTAAATGTTAGTTTGCATTTCTGTAACAATACATCATAAAAATGATATCATAGAGTAAAATAGTGTACAAAATTAGAGAGCCAAGCAAAATTCATCAGTAATGATTTTCATTTCATTTCTGTTACACAAATAACTTTTAAAAAATTTAACCTAATTATGTAGATAGGTAAGATTTGAATTCAAGTATCTGAACCTGCTATCAGCACTCAGTCTTTTTTATTTCTCTTTATTGTGCATAATCAAAGAGTATCATTTTCTTTCATATTGGATAACATTGCTTATTTTTTTATAATCCAGGTTCTTAAAAATTACTTAAAATATCTTGAACTGCCATTAAACCAATCAATAGAGATTAAAATTATTTAATTATATGTGAAAATTACATGGCTATTCTATGCATTACAAATAACTATATTATTTGACTTATTTTGAGTATGCATTATATCTTCAATGAAAAGACGAAGAATACATGTACCTCAGTCCTCTTCCATCATCTATAGTTATAATTTGCTCCCTACGTCTTAGGCACTTTTTCTAAGGATGTTGATGTCACTATCATGAGATTCTCTGATGCTGCTTAAATTACAGAGGTAATTTCCTTTCCAGATGTTAGGAAGCATCTGACCATATGGAGGAGTACTCAGATCTAAGTCCCCTCACTCACAGAGCACGGTCTGCATAAACTTTTCCTCTTGGAATCACATCAAGCGTTGCTGGTCTATAGAGGCAGCTAGCCTGCCTGCAGTCAGTGGTTCCCAGAACTCCCATATTTGCCTCCACATTTCCTCTTCCAAATCATTAGCCTCTCACTCAGCTTTGAAAATACTCTCCTGAAACTCTGAAATAATGCAGACTTCTGCAAAGACAGGTACAAAGCTTCATCATGGCTAACTTCCATTTCAGTGATTCTCCTTGATGCCTGCTATTATTCATGCTGGTAAGTTTCTAGCCTGGACCTGTTCAGATTAGGAAAGTTCTTGAGGTTCTTCCAGTCACTACCTTACTAACCCTTATATACAACAGCAGAGATTTATTGGAAAGGATTTTGTGATCTGAGTCTTTTACAATGGCCCTGTTAACTATGATTAGAACCACCCAATATTACAATTTTTTCTATTAGCTAAATATTACCATGTCAAACACTGCTTTCCCAAAGTTCACTAACAAATGTGCTGTTTGAGCAAAGACATTGAACGTGAGATGGCTTTCAGGAGTCAGTGGCTACTTTTGTAATTGTGCTTGTGTTTTATTGTGTACTGTCCAAGTAGAAACCAAAATTGAAGTGTGTGCCCAGTGAACCTGCTGAAGAAAGTGGTTACCAGCCGGACCCCAAAGAAGTGATGGTGTTGAAAGTGACAGAAGCATTTAAGGATCAGAAGGGAGAAACAGAGCAAACAATGATGCACACCACAGTGGCGACTGAGAACACATTCTTCTGAGTGAAGGTTTTTGACATGAAAGTAAAGGACAAGTTCACCCTAAACAATGTCATTGCCATATCCAATTATGTTGGTTGAGATGGGTTCCTCAGGTGTGTCTAATGTGAGTGCTGACCGAAAGATGAACATCTCAACTACTTTGATTAAGTGTGCCAAAGCAACTCCAAAAATCAGCCAGCTTTGTTCACAAAGTGAAGGCAAATATGTGAACGGAATATTTCTGGTGTGTAAGGTAAGTCAAGGCATTAATTTGTAAAATTTCATCTGCAAACTCAGATTTTAAAGTTGTAGCCAGTCACCTTCACTTTGGCCAGTTTACTGAACACAAAAAACAAGTTCCTTTATATCAGGGACAGCTGAGTGAGGCTTCCCTGCCTGTGGGGATAGTAAGGCTCTTTACATTCCTCTTCTCTAGGTATCACCATGCACAGGTAAGAATGAGATTTACCAAGAACCTGTAGTATTTTTTCAACTATGCTGATCCATTCCTAGTCATCCTGATAGTGCACAATGCAGAGCCTCATCTGTATCTGGGAATACTGAATTGTGAATAAGGCATTGCCTCCCTTTTAAGGGCTGTGGTTGTAAAGGCCAGAATAAAAAATCAAATTATTACTCCAGCCTAGAAAACAACTGTGTCCAACACTAACCTTGGATTCCTATCATTTGTACTCTAAATTGCTCTGACTTCTTCCCATTCATTACTTTTCTACAAGAAGTTGTTGAGCAACTGATTTCTGCTCTGCATAACAAGAGAAACATAGACGTTGAGGAGACTAGAGCAGGAGTGGACAGCCTATGGCCTGCATTCCACAGGGGGCAGGCAGAGCCCTCTCTGTCAGCTTGTGAGACAAGTTGCCTCGCCCTCTTTCTAACAGCTGAGCATTCAGGTTTTATTCCAGTGTTGGCACTTGGTGATAAATAAGTGGTTTGGGGTTGCAGTTTGGGAAGTCTCTCAAAGATTCACCATCACTGTTCTGAAGAATCATACTACATCTTTGAGTTTATATACAGGAAACATAAACACCAAAATGTCTGGAGAATTATTAGACTTTCAGTGTGTCTTTCCATCCCTGTACTCCTTGTAAATGGTATCCTTATCTGTTCAAAGTACTATTTCACAAACAATGATATCGTCTTTGAGGATAGTTTATTACTTTCATTTGTATTATTTTCTATTCATTCTATTGAAGTGACTGTATATACACATCAAATTAGTAAAGTGAGGTACAAAGGAAAGCAATAGGACAGATAATCTAGATTTGCTATTTGAACACATTCCAGAACAGTGAGTAAATAGAGAAGATAGAAGAACTTATAATTCAAATAGCTTAATCCTTTTAATGAAAATTCCATGTAGTCTTTCCCAGTGCTCTGAGCTGCAAGTGATCTTCCTTCTTTGTTCTTGTGGAGATATAAATTAATAAAACTCATCAAACTAATCAGATTTCTCTCTAGACTCTATGAATTCTCAGGTATGCTGCTGTGGAAACAGTACAAATTATAAATATAATTCATCTACAAAAATTAAGCAGATAAGATTAAAGAAGGAGAATCTTAGGAAGATTACAAAAGACAATTTCCCAACCAAAATATCTTAAGTAATATGTTGACTCTAATCTTGAATTGCACATCTGTTCACCTTGCTGCAAATCAGTTTCCACTAACACTGTGTAGTTCACATAGAAGTGAAAATTTCAGAGATATTTCTCAGCACACATATGTTACTAATTCTTTTACAGAAAAAGACCCGAATTAATTTTTTATGAAATACAAGATCGTACAGGAAAGATGGGTGTAGTGGTACATGGATGGCTGGCCAGCGTCTACTGTGAAGAAGGAGATAAACTTGACCTCACTTGCTTTGAAGTGGCCTTCAGTGGGGATGGCTGGCAGCTGAGATCTGTGCTACATAATCATCTCAAGGTCAGCATTGATTGGGAGCATTATTCTGCCAATAGGAAACTTAAGTATTTTATGCTGTTCTTTAGAAAACTGTACAGCTGACATTACACACAGTTCAACCTGATGACAAAAAATAATTTTGCTTATTCTTGTATGTAGACTTTCTTTCACTCTTCTTTTTATTTATTTTTATTTATTTATTTATTTGAAGGTACTAGAAATACAACAGAACAAGACAGAACAAATCCAGTTGAGACAGTGCAGTGAATTTGGTACAGAACTTCACAGTAGGTTACCAGGTTAACAGTAATAGGTACCATAGTATATCTCATTATCTTCACAGTAGTTGTCTAGTCAATTAGGTATAACAAAATCAAACCAAAGACAGAATTTTATAAAATCAATCAAAAGAGAATATTAAATTGAATAAAGCAATTAATCATAATGAAACAAAAATGAAAACATTTGCTTTCAAAGAGACGATAGAGGAGACCCCCCCCCCCCCATATTGCTATATTGCATACAGTCATCCTTCCAGGAGATGCTCAGACCTCTGTCTCCAGTTGCTAATGAGGGGAGGGGTTTGTGGATGTTTGATTCCAAGCCCGGGCACCTGTAGGCTCACAGGAGACACTACTGGGTCTTCTGGCTCCCACTAGAGGAAGCCACTTCCCAAGAGGGCGGGCGAATTGCTTCTTTGTGCAACCGCCTGGCTTCCACCATGGCTGTGGCCGGATCTCAGGGCCGCTCTCTGGTTCTCCTCAAGGCGCTTACCCTCTCTTCTTTTTAATAAGCTCATTTAAATCAGAGTGAACAAAACTTCAGAGATATTCAAAGCTTTTTACCATAAAATAAACAACAATTATTTATCAAATCAAAAGTCAATAAGAATTTGGGTTAATTCAGGAAGGTAAGTTTCTTTTCTGACTCTCCTTCTCTCCAATTAACTAAAGATTTAAACGCCAGGGATCTCAATATCAGCACCTATAAAACAGAGAAAATATTTTCTACCACAGAGGTTCATCAGCAGAACTCATACCAAACCTAAATTCAGAAGAATGCACTAAGAAAATTGGAACACAAGGCTCCTTGCCTTTAGAGAAATAATGCATGACAAAGCCCACAGTCTATGTCAGTCTAGTGAAAGCATCCAAGTGGATTTGTAGAACACCAAAAACAGCTGAGGTTGGAATAAAAATCAAGCACAGAACAAATGTAACTGCTAACCTACTCAGGCACACCCAAATACACCTGCACTTAGAATTTTCCACTTCTAGTTTTATCCTCAGCAAAACCTTCCAAACTCTCCCTCATAGAAGATACAGCAAGAAGTGTCTTTGCATCCTCCACTCTCACTCCCAGTGAGCATCCTCTACACAGCTCTTGCCATTTTGGCTACACCAGTCCCTCTCCTCTGTCCTGCTTCTACACCTGCGCTCCTGCTGCATAGGAAAAACCAGCACATTTCTTGGTTCCAAGCTAGGGATAGGGTGTAACTCCAAGGACATGGATTCATGAAAAGATACACAGGGAGAAAAGCCAGAAAAGACATGTGACCCATGGAGGTGGAAAGTATGTCTCTGATTTGTTTTGTAAAAGTTCTTCCACAAAATAAATGTGTGAACAGCTGCATCCCAATTGATCTGTCTGTATCACTCTCTTCTTTAAGGTCATTAAAGTCTGGAAAAATAACACACAGCCACTCACATCCGATTCAAATGAGGAAACTTTACTGGAATCCTAAAACCCTGAATGCCACTGATAATGATGTTGATGGAGATAAGCTACATGTTTCAGAAGAAAATAAAGAAAATTTAAGTTTAGGAAAAAACATATATATATAAACCAGCTCTTAGCTGGTCATGGTAGTACATGTCTAAATTCCAGCATTTGGGGAAACTGAAGCAGAAGAATCGAGATTTCAAGCCCAGCGTGAGCAATTTAGAGTCTTAGCAAGACTCTGACTTAAAAAAAAATTTTTAAAGGTCAGTGTAAAGCCTCTAGATGCAATCCCTAGTACCAATAACAAAAATAAATAAACAAATTCAAACAAAAAAGTTTGTTCAGAAACAAAAGAACAAACCAAAATAAGGAAGAAAGCAAGCAAACAACAGCTTTAAGGATTAGATTTTTATACTCTAACGTTGCATCCACTTATCTATCAAAGTCTCAGCATACTCATTAGTGAAATAAATCAGCCTTATATGTGTAAACATCATAATGTCTCCCAGTTGAGAAACATAAAGAGTAAATAAGGTCTAAAATGTACAATAGATATTGTGAATGTGAAGTAATTTTTAAAAAGCAAAAAGGGACTAGGATGGAGGAAAGGGGAAAGGAAGGAAAAAGAGAAAAAAGGCCAGGCAGTTATGTTATTAGCATGTCTTAGGTCATAGAGAAGAAGGTACATATTCATATCAATTTGAGATCGCCTATGCCCTTAGTTTTTACTCTCAATAACTGCTTTAAAGGCAATAATATGCAACATAGTAACTATTGTAATTCTCCTATCATCCTGTTATGAAATTTTGTTTTACTTTTTACCCATAGGACAAAAAAAATAGATTTTAGATTTTTTTTACTCAGTCCTTATGCATGTTTTTGTATTTCCTAAATATCACATTTTGAGTTTTTATTTTTTATAATTTGAAAAAATAAACCTCTATGTCTAAAGCGGCATTTCTCCAAGAGTCTATTTATTTTGCATTTCCTTTCAAGCAAATAGTTTGTGGCCCATCAATCGGGATGGGGCACCCAGAATGAAACCAATATTTTGATTTGTATTTTGAGTGTGCTGTTTAAGGAATAAAGTGGTGAGGTATAAACAAGCTGTGTGTTGCTCAGAGACACCAGTCTAAGGGGTAGATGGAGAGTGAAATCCACTCTGAGTTTCAATTGCCAAGACATTTGTCCCAGGAGGGTTAATTAGGTCAGGACAAAAATATCTTTTCAGAGTTTTTCTCTTAGAAAGGACATATGGGCAATTTGTCTACAAATGTGTGCCTTCTGATGATTTGTGTGGATATATTCGCATATTGGGGGAAATTCTGGTGCTGTCTGATGTCAAAAATCTGACTCCAATCATTTACTCAGACACCAGAGGCTCCTCAATAGCTCTCCCACCTCTATTATTAGATCTCACATTCCACACATTGGGGCCCATCAGGAATCTGTCCCAGGCACATCACTTTAGGCCCAGAGTGAAGTTAATTTTCAATGACAGAGGAATATATGCTGAATTAAAACTTAATGTTATATTTACTGATCACATATTTGGTATCTGGCATTTTGAAGCTATATATGTTACTCAGTCTTCACATTACTCTTAAAGTTTGAAAGTAGTTCTTTTTTTTTCCTTTTTACTCTATGATGGGAGGAAGAAGTAGCATAAATGTAAAGTTACCTTCTTAGAGATACTTAGATGACAAATTAGAGCTTGATTTAGAAACTAGGCTATTTCAATTTTAGACATATGGTTTAGAGGGAGGGGTGTGACATTGCCGTCAAAATATTGACAAACAGAATAGAAAAATTTTCATTCCATTCAGGGAAGCTAAGAAAGATTTTCGTGGGTGAGGTCCTCAGGTTAAAGAGCACACAGGTGCAAGGCATCACACACAGCAGCAGGCAGCAAGGAGCAGAGCAGAGTGCAACAACCCAAGATGGCAAGAGCCACCTGCATCTTTACTGTATAATTCTTACACAGGTTGTTATCACATATTACATTCATCAATAGCGCCATAACCAGTGCGTGCATGTTTGCCCGTGCTAAACTGCAATTACATAACTGTATCCCCCTGTAAGCCTGGTCAAGTGGAGTGGGGTCACATCCTCAGCTGTCATTAGATACTCCTGAGCTTTGAAGCAGTCTGAGAGTTCACTCACAGAAGTTCATTACCGTAAAGAACCAAGGGTTCTTTATGGTCAACTGATCTAAGAAAAAAAGCGCTAACATTCTACCATTATGTTTGGGGGAAAAGATGTAAGGAATAACACTGTATTATATCCTTTCTAATTTTATGTCTCTTATTCTAGCAGGCTTAGAGGCTAATAAGGCCAATTAGATATTTTTTATCTTCTTATCTGATATTATTCTTTTTTTATTTTTTAAGAGCAGTCATTCTATTCTAATAACACATAGGCATGATTTTTACTTATTTTTATTTATTTATCCATGATTAGTTAGTTATACACAGAGCTAACTGTATGTGTGAATACATTGCATATCATGTAAATACATTATCTAATAATATTTCTTTTTAAAGTTTATTATGGTTATTTGGGAAAACAGAGTCTGAAGGAATTGCAGAAGTGATAAAATCCGGTTTCCTCATCCAGATTGAAACACTACCGTATTGCAAAGATTCAGTGCAGTGATCACAATCACAGCATTGCTTGCTAACCAGGAACAGTCTATATTCTGAAATTTCAGACTGCAAAAACGTCCTTTAAATTCAAATTTGACTTACAAGTACTAAGGAAAAGGTCCACCTTAAGACACACAAGGAGTTTTTATTATGAGCTAAACTAGTAGTTCATGTAGCTTTAGGTAAACTTTCTATAATTTACTCTTGGTGAGACTGCATATGACGCTGGTGGAGCTAAAGGAAGACCCACTAAGTGATCCGCTCAGCATTTTCACTTTCCTTCATATGCCGATTCTCATTTGAACTTGTTAGAAGGTCTCTAAATGGCATAAGCAAGATGTGACACACTCTTAAAAAGGTTTCCTTCTTGATTATGATTTCTTTTACACACCTTTATCCTCCAATACCACAGTCCCCTTCAACTTTACATCCTTGTACTTTAAGCCTTACCAGAGCTCCTCTTTGTGTCAATATAATGTCACTGAGAAGCTAGGGCTGCCACAAGATTTGAAATGCTCAACCAAAGAGAAGGTTAGGACACTTCGCAGGGAGGCTAGCTGCCCAGAGTAGTTTGTAACTACTGGTTGTGAGGAATGAAAGAGGCAGAGAAATCTGTATGAGAATTTCTGTAATATCAGAACGTGATCCTAATTAGAAAAGACACACACAGTTTCTTCAGTTGTTAAAACAACAGGATGACAGAACTAATATAATACTAACTGCCGAGCCATAATTGTTAATTTAGTTCTGTTATTAAGTGAAGCACTAACCATCAGCTACCCTCTATAAACAACTAAGATAGTCATCATAATCACTTTTATAATTTATATTTCCTATTTAACAGTATATCTAAGAAATCTTTATTTACCAGAACATGTAAATCTGGCTTATATCTCTAAATTATTTTAATGAAAATCTTAGGATTCATTCAAGTATCATTTTAATATTCATCACTTTAGTTGTGCTATGTTATTCTTAAGTATTTTGAAATTAGAAATAAACAAACTTCAGGAGCTAGGGCTACAATCGGTAAGTCATAGAACATTTGCCTAGCATATGTGAGCATCTGAATTCTGTATCCAGCATGACAAAAAGGAAGGAAGGGAGGAAGGAAGGAAGGAAGGAAGGAAGGAAGGAAGGGAGAAAGAAGGAAAGGAAGAAAGAAAGAAAGAAAGAAAGAAAGAAAGAAAGAAAGAAAGAAAGAAAGAAAGAAAGAAAAAATATTCAGTGAATTAATAACCATAAGTCAAGGGTTCTAGGTTAAATTTCTTAAAATGGAATTCTGAGTCAAAGAATATAAACATAAATGTAAATTTATATAGATGTACCGGCTAATACTTGTGGGCATTGTTTTTAATGAATGTATCACCACATTCATAAAAACTAGAAATTAATTTCATGAATAAAAAATATACAATTTTAAAATCATGGAGTTAGTCTTTCTGTCTTTTTTAAAATTTTGTTGTATTTATGATAAGAAAAGTGTAATTATTTCAGATAAACTTTAAAAGCAAAATGAAATGAGTATTAAAAATAACACAATCCTGTGTTACAATTTCAATGTATTCTGTGTTTATTACCACACAAAATTCATACAATGAATTTCATGAAAATTAATAGAAATTTTTGTGAGTTTTACAAAAGTATGTAGTTATATAACCACCACATAGATCAAGATATAGATAACAGTTTGTATATATCTCCTAATAACAGTTTGCATATATCTATGTTTTTTTGTTTTCTGGAGTTTATTTCTTTTAATTATTTAGTAAAACTCAGTTATGTGAGAACATCAAAGTCAATCACTTCCTAGGTGAGGGTCAATAGCTTGCTTAAAGTTTTGTATAACTACAAATGAAGCATCCATAAAAATCTACATATAGACTTTTGTGTGAATTTACACTATCATTTCAAGTCTATAAAAATTTACCATGAGAGCACTGGATCACATGATCAGTGCACGTTCCTCAACTACGGGGGACTGTAACAGTCTTAATTTCCAGCAGCAATAAGTGAAAGTTTCAGTTCCTCTTCATTCTCTTTAGCATTTAGCACTGTAGAGGAATATTAACCTTTTTCCCCTTTTGCAAAACAGTTGTACCATTTTACACTCCCTCCACCCAGTATCATGTAACTTCTTTTGTTGCTTCTTATTCTTCTCAATACTTGCTATGATCAATTTAATTTTAAATTAAGTTTTAACAATTCCATTAAGTGTATACTGCAGTCTCATTTCTATGTCTGTAAAGATAAATTATATGAATTCTATACTATCAAAATTTTATTAATATTATTAATTGCTGCATATGAATATTTCCTATTCTTTTTAAATTTTAAAATGAAAAATAATAAGACTAAAAAGGATGATACAGAATTTATCACTTATGTGATTAAAAACTACTCAGCTCACCTTTCAGTCCTCTGAGGGTAGTTTTTGAAGAAATCTTTTACATCATTGTCCTTTTGTGAAAAAACTATAGTATAAATAAAGAGCAAAAAAATGCATAGACAGGAAAAATACATAGACATCAGGAAGTAGGGAGAGATATCTTTTGCAAATAAGGAGACCAAGAGACAAAAGGAAAAGGTGAAGATAAAGAAGGAATTGAGAGATTATGTGCATGTACCTACTCCCCCTCAGAAATGTACTGACAACACACACTAATAAAAAGTAAAATCTAAATAAAAATGAATTTTGCTTTCTGCTAGCCTATTAGATGTTTGAGTATCATATACCTCAGTGTTTATGCATGGTTAATTATGAGTCTTGTATCATCATCTTTGTACACTGGGCAGTGTTCTCAAAGATTCAAAGGTCTATGATGATTTTAATGTCTGTTATTTTTGAAGCAGGTTTGGCCTTTATTTTTTTTCAGATTATTTCCTAAGATTCATTTTATCTGTCTATGATTCCAAATACAGATATTTAAGCCTTTTCTATAATATTATCCCAAGTCTCTTGAATGTTGCAATTTGCTTTTATTCTTATTGCGCTGGTGCTCTCATTTGAATGAGTTTTATCAGTATTTGTTTGATCAACTGATTTTTCTCTGCTATTTCAAATCTACTGATGATCTGTAGAAGGAAGTCTCTCTCTCTCTCTCTCTCTCTCTCTCTCTCTCTCTGTGTGTGTGTGTGTAGCTTGTGTTTTTATTTCTAGCATCTCCATTTGATTCACCCTCATAGTTGCTACTTGACTACTGAAACCAGCCATGTGATGCCTCCTGCTGTCCATTTATTTTAAATACTTTGAAGGGTTCTGACATTTACATGTCTTACTGTCATTTGTGCAAAATAAGATTTCTCGCTTGACATATATTAAAAATTTATGTGCCTCACAACTTTATTGGAAACCAGAGACTTACCTGGAAATGAGCGCAGATGGTCTGCTGTGGGTTTATTGGGAATGCTGAGTCAGCCTGGTCAGGAGTGAGCCTGTGCTTGTGATTTCTTGCTAGGAACTCCTGGTGCTGTGTTTGTGTGTTAATGTTTCCTTCACCATCAGATTGAGTCTTCCCTTTACACCCAACCTAATAAAACTTCTCTTACATGTTCATATCCATCCATTAGCAACTAGCTGTTGCTACTTGTTCTTGTGATGTTTGTTCAGCTTAGTGCTAAGCCTCAGGTAATGGGAAGAGTGACACAGGGAATATCCTACTGTCCTGGCCAGCCTGTGCTTTTGGCAGGACCTGTCTCTCAGTCTCCAAGGTAAGATTTTCACCTCATCTAGTTTTGAAGGCCCTAACTAACTAACTAGATGTAGATACAGACTCTAAATTCTATACCCACAACCTGTTCTTACTCTTCTCTAGAAGCAAATCAACTTCTTTCCTCCGATTTAAAGGTTCTTTAGCTGTTTCCTAAATATAGGTTTTGCTTTTCTTCCCCAGGAACACTTTTTTTTTATAGAGAAGGATCCAAAATGGATCTTTCAATTTTTGTTTTATAGAAAAGAATTCTGACTTTTTCACAGTGACAATGGTTCCCTCCTCCAGAACTGTCCTTACTCCCCATCACGATGATTCAGTGACATCCAGGAAATGCCTACAAGTGATTGCATGCAAACTCTCCATATCCTTGATGTTCCCAGTAATTCTATATTTTCATGTTATTTCCACCTCAACCTCTGGCGTATATAAGAGTTATTAGCTAAATTCTTCTTTTTATGGAGAATAAAATGTCAGCTCTCAGTCTCAGGTTAGAAAAGGCTCCCATCTGCTCTTTCCTTGGGTATGTTTTCCTCTAAACTTTTGATTAGATGCTTGTTCCACACCTCAGCTGCCTGATGGGTCCACAATTGTTGCAAGTTTTGCAATAATCTACATCCTGAGTCAAGTTTAATTTATTAATTACTTAATCGTTCTTCTCAAGTTATTAGTGAAATTAAAAATCACTTCATGTTTATCAGCTTTTTACATTTGTTATCCAGTAATTTTGGTTGTTTCTATTCTAAGTTCATATTGATTGATACAACTGCATACAGTAAAATTTCCCCTTAATAGTTTTATTTTTCAACAGATATTTCCCAAACAATGGAAACATCCTTTAATACCAATGCAGAAAAGAATTCCACCTTTATCCAAAACCATTAATAAATGAGAAATTTAGTTTATTGTATGGCCTGGTGATATTCTGCAGGTTATCCACTCCTGACTGACTTCATGGAGACAAGGAAGTCCATGAACTGTTACTGTCAAATAATAAAGGATATTACTGAAGAGGCTGTATCAGAGGTTCCTTAACCAAGAGGTGCTGAAATGACCTAACTTCATTTGATGGTTTCCACTTCACTTTTTTTCCTTAGTAATCTTGATTTTGGGGGGAGGAATATACATACACACACACACACACACACACACACACACACACACACACACACACACATATATATATATATATATATATATATATATATATATATATAGAGAGAGAGAGAGAGAGAGAGAGAGAGAGAGAGAGAAGGCAGTTTTCCATAGTGTGATTTTCTTCTCACATTATCTCTTTCCTTTGCCCTAGGTACATTAGGGATGATTCTCCTGAAGCATACACGATCTAAAATATCCCCTCATACACGTGCAAAATTTGCATTTCACCTCCATTTCTCTTAACCTTAGACAGCAGGAGGCTTCTAGTGTTGTTGTGAAAGAACATTCTCTGGGACTCTCTGAGAACTAGTATGTCATATCTCTTCCACATGAAACCCATGAATACTAGCATTTCTGTGTGTGTGTGTGTGTGTGTGTGTGTTTTGTGTGTGTGTATGTGGTACTAAGGATTAAATCCAGAACTTTCACAAGTTATATCACCAAATTTTTTTTAAGTCTGGTTCTCACTAAGACACTAAGTTGTCTGGGCTCCAAGTTGCAAACCTATGGCCTCAGCTTACCAATCACTTCTTAATCATGTACCTAAGATGTGTATTTTCTGAAAGGCAAGTTCTTCAGTTCTGTGAGAGTCAAATGTACCAAATATCAGGGTCTTTTATAGAAGAACCTAATCAGGAGAATCGGGTCAGTTTTGTGACAAAAAAAAAAAAAAAGAAAGAGAGAAACACAAGATATTATCCCCTTGGAAACCTGATGTTTCCTTCATTCAGATTGCACCTTAATGCCAGTAAGTTCTCCAGATTTAAGCTGTAGATTTGTTCCCTTTTTTGTCACCATGGAGGATTTCTGCTCACACTTATTCCTTTCATCATTTTTGTCTTCTGTTTCCCAGGCAACAATTCTTTCATTACCGCTGTGCTGCTATTTGAGTCAGATAAAATGGGATCCTCCCTTTTCATTTTCTATAAAAGAAAACAGTACCTTGTCTCTGCCAAGCTGATTAAGCAATTTCTTATTAATCAGGTATCAAAGTTTCAGGAAACTGCTGCCATAAAGAAATGTGAGGAAGTCTTCCAGCTTCAAAACTAACTAATTTATATCTGAGAACTATTACCAGGTCTAGGTGAAGCTAGCAGCAGGGTCCAACTAGAGATCCAGTTGCCTCCTGTGCCCTTCACTCCAGGCTCAAGCCCCTTCCTTGGGGAGACAAGGATGCTGCACAAGGACAAAACTAGTGGAAGAGGAAGAGGGGGCTTCTCCAGTACCCATAAGCATAGAAGCTGGGGCAAAAGAAGGTCCTAGGGTGCTGCCTTTGTAACAATCTCTGTCCCCTTGTACCTTACAATCTTCTTTTATGCATCACACTTCATTTTTGTGGGGAAAGCAATGTTCTAATGTGAAAAGCATGTCTGAGTTACCAAAAGATAAGTTGGCTCAAAATTGGCAAGGTTTAAATACTCAAGGACTAGACTCATTTATAGAACATAATAGATCCTGCAGTGGGACCCTCTGACACTGCCAGCTGTTTCCTCGAGATTATGGTGACCATTCTCAGAGACCAGGATGCTCTCTAAGCTTTTCTCTCTGAGTTGCAGTCCTATTTCCTCGGTGTTATTGCTTAGGTCTAAAATGCCCCCACAGAGTTCTCCTGTGTGTGGAAGGTGATTGGATCACCTGTGCAGTTATCCACTGCTGAGTTCAGAGCTAAGTAGTCCTGAAAGGAGCTACATGTACCAGGGGACATGGCCAGGAAGGGTCTATTTGTCACAGATTCCCCACCCCGCAGCTTCTCACCGGCCTTTTTCATGGGGAGCACCTTTTCCTCTGCCATGCTTCTCTGCTTCTGGTTTCTGTCTTGGAACCAGTCATCCATAGAATGAACTAGAGACAAAATAAATAAACTTCTCTTTCCTTCAGTTGTGGGTGTTAGTCCTTAGTCTGAGTGACAGGAAGTGAGTAAAAGGCTTGGTTGTGCTAGCATATGCAGAGGTTCCTACCTCCACCCAAGTCATCACAACCCTCAGGGACACTCTCAGTGCTGGGTTTCCTGTGGGAAGGGCTGCGGTCTCTGTTGCAACTGCATGCAATTGACATTCTACTTCTTCTTTTACTTCTTCACAGTTCTTAATCCTGAAAGCACTTAAGATTTACTTCCTGAAAACTACTGCCTTGGATTATTTTTCTGATAGAATCTAGCTTCCATGGACTAGTATATTCAGACCATAATAGAGATTAGAAACTCACTGAGTTTTTAAACCTAGCCAATTTTGAGCTGACTTTTCTTTTTATTACTCAGACATGCTTTTCACATTATAACCTTGTTTTCCCTACGTAATTGCAGTGTGATACAGAACAGAAGCTTATGAAGTACAGAAGAACAGATTCTTACCTGAGGGTGCTGTGATAAAGATTAAGGCCACTTCAGTGGCTCCATTGTACCTTGCTGGGAGGAAGGACTTTGGATGTATGTAGTTGCCTGATGGCATCACATCTGTTGGTTACAGAAACAGCAGGGATCTGTGTATTTTGACTTTTCTTTTTAATTGACTTTGTTTCATTTTTCACTCTATTGTACATAGTATCAACAACTAGAGGAGATAAACAAAGGTGACTGAGGAATTTATATTCCTGTCTATATCTCAGAGAAGAGACCTGCTAGGCCCACAGAACTAAAAATAGCTCCACTGAGGTGAGGTAAGAGAGATGGTTTCTCCTTTACAGTGACACCCCTCATCAGAGCCAGCATAGTACCACACAGAGCTCAGTTTCTACAGTGAATAAAAAGAGAGCTGGAGACACGCACTCAGTTTCCTCATACTCTGGAATATTGTGCAAGGGGCTTCATGATGTGTTACCCTTGAAAAACACTGAGGTCACTTGCCAGTCTACACCAACTAGAGTCAGCTAGAAATAAAGAAAAGTGTGGATCCTGATGATTTTATCCAGTGGCCAATGGATGCTGCCAACTTGAAAGACTTTTCAACTGCATTGTTTTACATGAAATATGATCAACAGGTCAGCTGGCTTTGAATCCCTAGCTGGCTTTCCATCCAGCCTTATGTTCTGCTGAAGGCTTCCCCTGACTGGCAGATAAGCACATGTCATGCACATCTGTGGAAGGGACCATCTGGGCCTGCCTAATATCACCCAAGTTCAGAGATCTTTGTAAGGCTTTTTGCAGCTCCAAAACAACCCCATTTCACAAATATCTCTGTAAGGGCACACCTAGCCTCACTAAACCTGTGTAATTGAGCAGCAGACTCACCCAGCCTTGGTGCTCCACACAAACTTTCTCCAGATTGGAAGTGAAGTCTGTGTATATGGATGTCTTCAGTGGAGGTATCTGGCCCTCTTAACCATAGTGACTGAGAAGCAATGTCACCCTGCTTTGGACTCTAGAAGGCAATCTTAGACTGAACATCTCTGTGTATCACCACTTTGGCACTAGTCCTTCTGATTGTACCACAGGCAAACCCAACAAACCTTTCCAGACTCAGAATTAAGCCCAAATTGATTCTAAGCAGAAGTACCATCCATCTGTCACATCCATCAAACTATAACACCTGAGGCAGGAGTCTCAAACTTCATCCACAATTCTTATTAATAAATGACATCTGAGGGGCTTGATAAATGAATTATGCAAGTGGTAAGAACCATGGAACTGAATTTAAATCAGACTCTTAAAAATGGACTTCTATTAGTTAGATTGTAGATAGTTAATAGTCAGTATAAAGGCATTTGAAGATGTTTCCTGCCCTTGCTTACACAAGGAAAAAACTGTACTTTGAGTGACATACTGCTAACTGAACGAGCATTATTATTGTGGAAAAACTTGAAGAAGCCATAGTCTGACACTTGCTTCAAGAAGAGAACAATCCTGCCTTTGGAATTGTGAATTTCAGAAACTCTCTCCAGCATGATGAAACTCCAGCATTCCATGGGTTAGACCTCAAGAGCATATGCTAGGAATTGTTTGATTAGACATATATTTAATATGGTAACACATGATAGGTTTTTTTTCCATTTCTATCCAAAAACATTCAATGCAATAAAATTTTAGGGGAAGTTTTTCAACATTAAGAGGTTTTACCTCATATTATTTTGTTTAAAAAGTTGTGGTTTATAGTTTATCTTTACATTTATGTGCTATTTTGAGTTATCATTTTATTAGAATCTAAAACTGTTATGAAAGTTTTCAAATGAATGGTAATTTTCTCAGCAAAATGTAATAAAAAATTTGTCTTTTTCTCCCACATCTTGTGGTTGAGCTTATTGAAAATGAAAGTTGTTTATAAAAGAAGGTCAGTTTATAGATTCTTTGCTCTGTATCAATATGGTGATTGTCTGGGGGGTTTTTTTGTTGTTGGTGGTGGGTTTTTTTTTTGCATCTCTGTGCATTCAATTCTAAATACAATGCTCAGAGTCACATACAAAATATCATTAAAATATATTATTATGTCTAGATATGTCAGTGTGTGAAAAATGCACTTCTTAATGTCATAAGCACACAAATAGGAAAATCAAAGGGTCAAATACAGCACAATATGTTTCTGAATCTCTAGCAAAACTTATCTATGAAGAACACTATAAATCTTTGGGGCTTGAGGGTGTGCTTTATTTAAATAAAAAAAAAAGCAAAACAGAAAAAAGAAGAGAAATAACACAGAATTTCAAAAAATAACACTAAGAAATTGCTAGTTGATAAATTATGTATTGTTATATTAGTAGTTGTTCAAGTCACAAAATTAAAGCATAAAAAGTGGACAGACCATTAAACAATGACAGTACAAAAAGAGTAGATATGATCATATGTAATTCTTGTATTGAAGACTTAATGACATAAATAGACCACCCCTTTCAGAGTAATCTGTAAACTGTACAAGTCTCCAAGAGGAGGCTCAGAGAAGCCCAGCCATCCAAGGACTGTCACTGATGTCTTCCAGAACTAGGAAGCTGGGCCTAGAGAGCCAAACACATAGGGGAAACCTCAGTAAGGACCACAGAGATGAGCAGGCAGCAACAAGAGAACTTCAGCCATCCAATGACCCAGGATAAGGCCTACGGGGACCGAAGTCATGCCTAGAGGTTCAACCATACCAGGAAACACTAGTTCATGGCCATGGGGACCAGGAAGCCATTCCCTAAGACTCAATGCCATAAGAAATCCTCAGTGAGGCCCACAGCATGACAGGCCAACAAACCAGGAAGCAACTAGCACTTGGTATCCAGCTAATATGGAGTTATACTGGAAAATGCCAAAATAAATGAATAAGACACAATATCAAAGCTCCATCCCATCTAGAACAAATCCAGGAGATGTAGATATGGAAAAAAAAATTGGAAATAACACAACTAAAGAACAGCAGAAATAAATAAACAACTCTCATGAGACTGTAAGGAAATTGGATCACAAATAGTCTCTCAGGTTAAAAAAGAAATGATAAATGTGATGAAAGGATTAGTGAGCATATCCAAAGAAGACATAAACTTAAAAAACATACAGGAGGATAGCAAAATGATGAAAACCTTGAAAGAACAATATAAGAAAGAATTAGGATACATGAAACAGATTCAAAGAGACATACAGGAAATCAAAACTTCCATCAAAAGTTGGCAATACTGCCTGTAGGAAACTGAAGATAGACTCTTGGACATTGAATAAAGGATTGCAACTAGTAACCACAAAAAGAAAGATCTCTTGCAAATAAAAACATAATCAGGAAATAACAATTCAACACCTTCATGATGATGGAAAAGAAAATAATATATATTTGATAAGTGTCAATGAAAAAGGAATCAGTATATATGACATAAAAAGACTATTTGCAGAACTAAGAGCACAAAACATCCCAAGCCTGGAAAAAAAACCTGATATGCAGATATGTGGGACATATAACACTCCAGTTAGCCATTAGCAAAGTAAACCTACAAAGAGACATATAATTACCAAGAACTCAGATATTCAGCATAATAACAGAACACTAAAAGCCATTTTAGAGTATAAATAGAATCCTTTAAAAGGAAATCCCATGAGAATCACAGAAGACTTTGCAACACAAATCATAATGTTAAGAAGGTCATGGAGTGAAGTATTTCAAGTACTGAAAGAAAACAACTTCAAACCCAGATTGATGTACCCTGTAAAACTATCTTTCAACATCAATGGAGAAATAAGATACTTCCATGACAAAGAACACCTGAAGAACTTCATGACCACCCAACCAACCCTACAAACTACTGAAGATATTCCAGAAAGAGAAAAAAAAAAAAGGACCACAATGAAAAGAAAAAAAAAAAACAGAATGAAACCACCAAGCAAGACAAAGAATTAAACATAGGGAAAAGGGAACTAACAGCAGAAGGATAACATGACAAAGATAAGCCAATATATACCAGTTGTAACCTTTAATGAACATGGCCTCAATTCACCAACCAAAAGAAACAGACTGGCAGATTGGATCAAAAAACAAAATCCAACAGTATGCTGGATACAAGAAACCAAAAACAGAAAGTCACAGGATGCAGAACAATAGTCCATGCAATAGGAAACTAGAAAAAAATCAGGGATAACTGTTCTGATTGCAAACATTGTGAATTTAAAACCAAGAATGATCACGAGAGATAAAAAAAAATGTCATTACATATTTTTTGGCAAAACTTTTTTAAAAAGAAATGAAAACCATAAATATATATGCACTAAACATGGGAGCACCCTACTATATATGACAAATATTAATAGACATGAAAAATAAAATAAGCAATAACACTATTATAACAGGGTATCTTAATATACCATCATCACAGAGACAGATCAACTAGACAAAAAATCAGCAAAGAAATCACAGCACTCAATCTAACTTGTGAATAAATAAGCAAAGTAGACATGTGCACAATCTTCCACCCAACTATATCAGAATATACATTCTTCTCAAAAGTGCATGAGACTTTCTCTAAAATTCAAGCCCATAGAACATGCTTAAGCAAATGCAAAGGCATTGAAATTATCCTTTGCATCCTATATGACCATGGTGCAGTGAAATTAGAAATTCATCACAAAAGACACGGAAAAAGTTCCATAAACATATGGAAATTAAATAGCACCCTACTAAACAACCAGTGGGTCACAGGGGAAATTAAAGAAGAAATTAAACAATATATACAATCAAACAAAAATGCAAATACAACTTACCAGAATTTGTGGGAAGGAATGAAAGAAATCCTCAGAGGGAAATTTGTAGTGGTGAAATCTCACATCAAGAAACCAGAATGAACACAAATAAATAACCTAATGCTACATCCAGATAACCAAGAATAACCAAAAACAAGGACAAAGAAGGAGGAAATTATAAAGAGCAGAGCAGAAACTAATGCAATTGAGACTAAGCATGAAATACAAAAAATTAATGAATCACAGAGTTGAATCTTTGAGAGAATAAATAAAATTGATAAACCCCCAGGCAATCTTACAAAAAAGGAAAGAAAAATCTCAAAGTCATGCAATAAGGAATAAAGTATGTAAAACCATAGCACATCTTGTGGAAATATCAAAAATCATCAATACCTATTTCCAAAACTTTTACTCTCATAGTTTCAAAAAAAAAGAAATGAACAGCTGCCAAGAAACATACAAATTACCAAAGCTGAATCAAGAAGATATAAAACTTCTGAATAACCCCAAAACAGTTAATGGCACTGAAAACATAATTAAAAATTTACCATCAATGAAAGGCCAAGTCCTGATGGACTGACAGCTGAATTCTACAACAGATGTAGAAAGGCTTCAACATCAATACACCACAAACTCAAATGAAATTAAAAGGTTATCAGCTCTCCCTAATCCATTCCAGAAGGCAAGTATAAATGGATTTTAAAAAAACAGAAAGAATGATACAAAATAAGAAATACAGGCCATCTCTCTAACAAACATAGATGCAAAAATCCTCAATAAAATACTAGCAAACAATTCAGGGAATCATCAAAAAGATTTTACACCATGATCAAGTGGGATTCAACTCAGGTATGAAAGAAGGGTCAACATATGCAAATTAATAAATGTGACAAACCACATCAGCAGAGCCAAAGACAAAAATCACACCATCATTTCAATAGATGTAGAAAATGCTTTTGATAAAATCTAGCACTCATTCATCATAATACCCTATGAAATATCAGAATACATGGTTTTTACCTCAATCTGATAAAATCTATGACAAGCCAACAGCCAGCATCATACTATATAGACAAAAACTGAAATCATTCACTCTAAAATCAGGAACAAGACAAAGATGTTCACTATCACCACTCTTATTCCATGTAGTTCTGCAAACACTAGCCAGGGAATTTTCACAAATGACATGATACTCCACATAGAGGATTCCAAAAACTCCACCAAAAGACTTTTAGATTCAATAACCAAATTCAGTAGCATAGCCAAAGTAAACACTCAAAAATAGATGGCTTTCTTGTTCACAAACAACAAACTCACTAAGAGATGAGTAGGAAAACCACACCCTTCACAACAACATCCAAAAGAATGAAACACATAAGAATCAATATAACAAAAGATGTAAAGATTTATACAATGAAATTTATAGTACTATGAAAAAAACAAATCAAACATGATTTCAGCAAATGGAAATATATTCCAAGTTCATAGATATGGACTACATACATTTGAAAATAACTATAGTCCCAAAATTGTTATATAGATTTGATTCAATCCCAATCACAATACCATTAGCATACCTCAAAAATCTAGAAAAAATGTTTCTAAAATTCATCTGGAACCAGATGAAGAGACCTAGACTAGCAAAGAGTATCCTGGGCAACAAAGACAAAGCAGGCAACTCCACACTATCTAACCTGAAATTATGCTACAAAACTAGTGTGATGAAATCAATGTGGTATTGGCAAAGCAAACAGACTTGAGGATCAATGGAACAGAAAAGAAGATGCAGACACAACTTCAAACAACTCAGTCATGTTAGCTTTGTCAAAGGGGCTAAACATGTTCACTGGCAGAAAGATAGCTTCTTTAATAAATGCTGCTGGAAAACTAACTTTCCACATGCCAAAGATCAAAACTATTCCCACATCTCTCACCATGCTCTAAAGTCAAAATGTATCAAAGATCTAAATATTAAAATAGAAACACTAATTTTAGGTAAAAATCTTGAAGACATAGGGGAAGGCAGAGAGTTTATGAACCAAAACCAAACTGCACTGGAAATACTTCAAGGAATTCACAAGTGGGATCTCATCTTATTAAAATGTTTTTCATGTAGAAAGAAAGCACCAACAGAGAGCAAAGAAATCCCATGAACTGGGAAAAAATCTGATCCTACTGTGTCTCAGACATGCTACTTCTATTTAGAACATATAAAGAATTTTAAAAAGATCACCTCCCTAAATTTCAAAGACCTAATGCAAAAATGGGCATCTGAGATGAGTACACACTTCTCAGATGAGGAAATGCAGATGGAAAACAAATATACAAAAAAATTTCAATGTCATTGGTCATTCAAGAAATGAAAAATAAAAGAACACTGAGATTATGCCACATTCCAAAAAAAATAGCTCTTATAAAGAAATCAACCAGTAACAAATACAGGAGGGGCTATGGAGAAAAGGAACACTTCCCTATTATCTGTGGGAGTGTAGCCTGCTTGCAAGCACTGTGGAAATCAGTGTGGAGAGTCCTCAAAAACCTAGGAGAGGTCACATTTCACTCAGATATTCCCCTTCTGAGTATTTGCCCAGAAGATCTAAAAACATCATACCATAGATATATGATATAGATATAGATATGGATCTATGTTTATAGCACCACAATTTGTAAAAGCTAAATCTTGAAAAAGAAAAAAAAATGCCCAGAGATGAGTACCAGCCCACCAGCACTGGCCCAGGGAGAGTTTAAGACCATTGCTCCCAGCAGTTAAGTGCCCACCAACTCACTAAAACACTGGAAGAGGCTCCAGAGGTTTCACAGGCCTGAGTAAACCATGCAAAGCAAGCATCTTTCAATCCAGGGACACAAGGCCTTGTGAGGGAGTCAAGGTAGTGCAAGGGGAGTACCAGCACACCAGTGCTGGCCCAGAAAGAGATTAAGACCATTGTTCCCAGAAGTTAAGTGCTTTCCCACCTTCTTAAAACACTAGACTAGGTTCGGGAGTTTCACAGGCCTGTGTAAACCATGCCCAGCAAACTTCTTTCAACCCAGGGAGCCAAGGCCAAGCAAGGTGAGTACTAGCCCACTGGCACAGCCCTAGGGAGAGATTAGGGCCATCACTCCCAGTGATTAACTGCCGGCCCACATTCCTAAAATACTGGACTTGGCTCAGGAGGTCCTGCAGGCCTGACAGGGCCATGCTCAGCAACCCTCAATCAGTTTCAGGAGCCAAGGGAGCAGGTGGTCATTTCCAACATGTCCAGAAGAAGCTTTGGAACATCACTCAAAACACAGAAATATAGGAAACTGATAAGAAGAAAGACCAAAATGCAATCTCAAACCTCCAACACATCTCAGGAAAGACTAGGAGCCATATACATAGAAGAAAATATAAGCCATACACCTGAAATGCCTGAAATGATATCAACTGAAATAAAGCAACCTCAGGAAGCTATAAAGGAACTCAAATCAGAAATAATCTCCCAGGAAAAAAGAAATAATAAAAGTAGTGAAAGAAATACTGAACACATCTAAAGAAGACACAGTTTAAAAGTTAGAGGAACAAAGCAAAAAGTTAGAATCCCTGAATGAACAGTGTAAGAAACAAAAAGAATGCATGAAGCAGATTCAAAGAGATATACATGAAATCAAAAATTCTATTGAAAGTTGCCAAAACCACCTCAACAAAAGTGAAGATAGAATTTCAGACTATGAAGATAAGACTGCACCTAGTGAAAAGGAAAGGAAAGATCTTTTAAAAATAACAAGGAATCAGGAAATAATAATTCAACAGCTGACAGCACAAATGATATCAAGAGGCTACTTACAAAAGTAATAGCTGAAAATTTCACAAACATGAAAATGGAAACCGACATACAGATTAGTGAACCACATAGAACTCCAAATAGCCACACCAAAATAAAACTGTACCCAGACACATAATAATCACCATTCCAGAAACCCAATATATGAACAGAATATTAAAACCTGCTAGAAAAGACAGAACATCTATAAAGGAAAACATATCAGAATCACAGCAGACTTCTCAAAACAAACAATGAAGTCAAGAAAAGCATGGAGTGAAGTATTTCAGATCTTAAAGGAAAATGACTTCCAACTCAGACTGAAGTACCCTGCAAAACTGTCCTTCAAAATGGATGGAGAAATAAGATACTTCCATAACAAAGAACAACTGAAGAACTTCATGATCACCAAACCAATCCTACAAAGAATACTGAAAGACATTCTAGACACACATAGGAAAAAGCCACTAAGAAAGACAAACAGAATGGAAAGATAAAGATAAAACAGCAGAAAGATAACATGTCAACAATAAACCAATATATGACAGTTATAACCATTAATGTAAATGGCTTCAATTCACCAGTTAAAAGAAGCAGACTGGCAGAATGGATCAAGAAACAACATCCAACCATATTCTCTTTAACAGAAATGCATCTAACCCAAAAGGAAACTTATAGACTGAAAGTTAAAGGATGGAAAGAAGTACTTCATTCAACATGAAACCCAAAAAGAGTGGGGTAGCTATTCTGTTTGCAGACAATGTGAACTTCAAACCAAGAATGATCCAAAGAGATAAAGAAGGTTACTACATACTAGTTAGGGGAAAGCTTCAAGAGGAAGAGATAACAATATTAAATATATATGCACAAAATTCCAGAGCACCCAGCTATGCAAAGAAAGTATTAAAAGAAATGAAAAACTCAAATAAGCAATAACACAATAATAACAGGAGACCTTAACATGCCATTGACACAAAAGGACAGATCAACTAGACAGAAAATCAGCAAAGAAATAACAGAACTGAATCACACCTGTGAACAAATGAACTTGATAGACATATACAGAGTCTTCCACCCAACAACATCAGAATATACATTCTTTTCAGCAGTACATGGGACATTCTTTAAATAGACCATATAATAGCCCACAGAACATATTTAAGTAAATGCAAAAGAATTGAAAGTATACCGTGCATATTATCACATCATAGCACCATGAAACTAGAAATTAATGATAAAGGAAACTGCAAAAACCACACAAACACATGGAAATTGAATAATGCACTCTTGATCAAAGAGTGGTTTGTGGAGGAAATTAAAGAAGAAATTAAACAATATCTACAAGCAAACAAAAATACAAATTCAAGTTTACCAAAATCTGTGGGATGCAATTAAAGTGGTTCTCAGAGGAAAATGTATTGTGAGGAAATTCCACATGAGGAAGACAGAATGAAAACTAATAAGCAACTTGGTACTACACCTCAAACATCTAGAAAAAGAAGAGCAAGCCAAGCCCAAAGCCAAAAGAAGGTAGGAAATTATAAAGATCAGAGCAGAAATGAATGCAATAGAGACTAAGAAAACAATAGAAAGAATCAATGAATCAAAGAGTTGGTTCTTTGAAAGAATAAATAAAATTGATAAGAGACTAGCCAACCTCATTTTAAAAAGGAAGGAAAAGACTCAAATTCATGCAATACAGAATGAAAAGGCTGAAATTACTACAAACTCTGGAAATACAGAAGATCATCAGCACCTATTTCAAAAACCTCTACTCTCATAGGTTTAATAACACAAAAGAGATGGACAGATTCCTAGAAACATATGAACCACCAAAGCTGGGTCAAGAAGATGTAAAAAGGCTGAATAACCAAATTTCTATTAATGAAATTGAAAATGTATTGCAGAATTATACAAGAAATACAAAGAAGACAATGCCAATGCTTGTCAAACTCTTCAATGAAATCAAAAGGGTAGCAATTCTTCCTAAGTCATTCATGAAAGCAAATATTACTCAAGTACCAAAAATGGAGAAAGACCCAACTAAAAAAGAAAACTACAGGCCAATCTCCCTAAGGAACATAGATGCAAAAATTCTCAATAAAATATTGGCAAAGAGGATGCAGCAAATCATCAAGAAGATTTTACACCACGACCAAATGGGATTCATCCCAGGTATGCAGGGATGGTTCAGCATACATAAATCAATAAATGCAATCCACCATATCAATAGAACCAAAAGTCAGACTCACATGACATTTCTATATATACAGAAAAAGTTTTTGATAAGGTCCAACACTCATTCATTATAAGAACCTTATAGAGAATTGGAATAGATGGTCTTTACCTCAATATGATAAAGACCATCTATGACAAAACAACAACCAGCATGATATTATATAGCCTAAAGCTGAAGGCCTTTACCTTGAAATCAGGCAGAACACAAGGATGTCTCTTATCACCACTCCTATTCAACATAGTACTGGAAATACTAGTATGAGCAATTAGACAAGAGAGAGAAATAAAAGGAGTAAAGATAGGAAAAGAGGAAGTTAAAGTATCACTATTTGCAGATCATATGATACTCTACATAGAAGACCCACTAAACTCCATTGAAAGACTCCTAGATATAATAAATAAATTCAACAGTGTAGCTGGATACAAAACCAATACTCATAAATCAATAGCATTCCTATACACTAACAACAAAATCACTGAGAGAGAAATAAGAGAAGCCATACCCTTCACACTAGCATCCAAAACAATGAATACTTTGGAATTAATCTGAAGAAAGAAGTAAAAGAGCTATACAGGGAAAATTATAATACCCTGAAAAAGAAATTGAAGAGGACCTCGGAAAATAGAAAGACATCCTTTGTTCATGGATAGAAGAGCAAATATAGTGAAAATGGCCATTCTCCCAAAAGTGTTATACAGATTCAATTCAATCCCAATGAAAATACCACTAACATCCTCATTAGATCCAGAGAAATCACTCCTAAAATTCATCTGGAACCAGAAGAGACCTAGAATAGCAAAGGCAATCCTAAGCAGCAAAGGCAAGGCAGGAGGCATCATAATCCTGACTTGAAGTTATACTACAAAGCTACTGTAATAAAATCAACATGGTACTGGAATAAAAATAAATTTGAAGATCAATGGAATAGATTAGAAGATACAACCATAACTACAAACACACTCAACCACATTATCTTTGATAAAGGGGCCATACATGTTCACTGGAAGAATAGTCTCTTTAATAAATGGTGCCAGAAAAACTGGCTATCCATATGCTGAAAACTAAAACTACACCCATGCCTATGACCATGTACTAAGCTAAAATCTAAATGGATCAAATATCTAAATATTAAAATAGAAGCACTAAATCTGTTGGAAGACAAAATAGGTAAAAATCTTGAAGACATAGTGGTAGGCATAAAATTCATGAACAAGCATCAAACTGCATAGGAAATACTTCCCAGATTCAGTAACTGGGATCACATCTTATTAAAGAGTTTCTGCATGTCAAAAGAAATCTCCAGCATAGTGAAAAGAAAACCCACAAACTGGGAAAAAAATCTTAGCAAACTGTCCCTCAGACAAAGGACTTCTGTCTAAAACTTATAAAGTATTAAAAAAAAATCAGACCCCCAAAATTAAAGGCCAAATCCAAAAATGGGCATCTGAGATGAATGCACAGTTTTCAAATGAAGAAATACAAGTAGCAAATAAATACATGGAAAAATGTTCATCATCATTAGTCATTAGAGAAATGCAAATTAAAACCACTCCAGAAAAAATGGCCACAATCAAAAAAACTACCAACAACTGGTGCAACACTGTGGAGGTCAATCTGGAGATCCTTCAAGAAGCTGGGATTGGAAGTTCCATTTGACCCAGCTATTCCACTTCTGGGAATATTCCCAGAAAAACTGAAAACATCATAGCACAGTGATATATGTGCACTCATGTTTACAGCAGCACAATTTGTAATAGCCAGATCTTGGAAACAACCTAAGTGCCCATCAACTGAGGAATGGGTAAAAAAGTTGTGGTACTTTTATACAATGGAGTACTATTCACCTATAAATAAGGATCACATTGAGGCTTTCATAGGTAAATGATGCAACTTGAAACCATACTTACAAGCAAAATAAATCAAATTCACATGTATAGTCTCCCTAGTGTAAGCAATGGTAAGAGTACATAAGATTTTATGGTAATCATGATTCCTCATTACATTGCTTTGAAGCCATATAATGTGTTCACTCATTAGTTGCAATGGTTTTATTCTATTTTGTTTGATTTTATTATGTGTAGTGGTATGAACAGCTATTTTGAGGAAAACAAAACCTTATGGCAGCCATTGCTGACTTAATATCATCTTGCTTTGAAGTCCTGACATGCTTTTGTTCTTCTATTGTTCTGTTCTGATCTGCTTTGTTTTGTCTTCTTTTGTTTTGTTCTCTTTAAAATAAAATTTAAAAAAAAATTCTCATAAACTAAGGAATGAACAAAAAAAATGTGGTATTTTTACACAGTGAAGTACCACTCAGCAATAAAGAAAGGTAAATTCCAGGCTTTTGTAGATAAATGGATGCAACTAGAAGCCATACTCATAAATGAAATTAATCAGACTCACATGTGTAAACATTGTATTGTTTCCCTCATGGAAGAAACATAAAGAGTAAATAAGATTCAAAAGATTCAATAGATATTATGAAATGGAAAGAAAGTATTTACAAGGTAGAAAACTGGGATGGAAAAGCAGAGAAGAGAAGGAAGTGGAAAAAAAAAATATATATATATATCTTGTATGCACAAGATATATAGGATAAATGCACCACAAATTCTATTAGTTCATGGAATGAAACTTTTTATTGTTTGATCTGTTTTGCATTCCTGTATCATCTAATCTGAGCAACAAATTTGAAGATAACAATATGCAATATAGTGATGACTGTTTTATTCCTGTCATCTTGTTTTGAAATCTTATATCATTTTAATTGTTTTTCTTTGCATTTATTGTCTTGTTTTCTTTTAATGTTTTTAAAATAAAATTTAAAAAGATATCCAAGACCAATTTTTAGTCAGTCTCATAATATATGCAAAAAAGAAATTAGCTATTTTGTTGTAATTATGCTAATATCATACAAATATAAAGTTTATCTTTCACTCTATGATGCTTGTTTACTTTAAAATTTTTTAAATACCCAAAGAAAAATATATCTCAGATCAATTTAGTGACTTCATAGCCTCAAGAGCACACATATTAGTTTGAGAAGAATGTAACTCTACTATGCATGAAATTCAATTGGTGGACAGTATTTTAAAATTTATAAAGTGCTTTCACATCAAGCCTGGAACTCAGAAAAGAGAAGCACCACGAATGGGGATAATAACTTCTATCTCCTAGTTGGAGATAGGGGAGTGCCTGATATGTGTTGCACAACTATTACAGTTTCCTCTGTTCTCATGATTACTACATTTTAAATTAAGTGAAATGAGTTACTGAAAGCCACACAGCCATTGAAATACAACAAGGACTAAATCAATCTTCTCAGTACATCTCTCTTTTTACAACTTAAAATGAAAATACTGAGAGCACAATACAGAGAAATTTTCATACAGAATTAGGACTGCAATTGATAAAAGATTCACTATAAAAGAGGAAGAATAATCCAAACCTACCAAAAGAACTGCAGAAAATTCTGGAGCAGACCAGTAAACACTCCAGTGAAACATCTCTAGAACATCCTAACAAAAAATCAAGACTGAAAAGATATTCAGTATGATCTATGGAGAAAAAGACAAGAAACTATTACACCTGAACCATCACTCTGAGAGATACTTGTGTATGCAATGTGCAGTTTTCACATGTGAAGACTACCTGAAGTGTGGTAATTTAAGTGAAGATTTCTTTCATTGTACACTTTTATTTGTATTTTTATTGTAATTCAAACAAGAATTTATTACTGTTGTTGTTTTTTAGATTTGTAAACAGTTTATGTAGAAAATGTTGGTGTTTACTATAAGCATAATACATATTTAAAGTTTAGCACTTTGGCACTGTATTTTACCAATATTATATTTTCTGGTTAAGTAAGCATTGTATAAAAAGAACCTACTAACAAAACAGCAAGCCCAGGTATGTCGTACAAAAGGGCAGGAGAGGAAAATGCATGTGCTATTACTGTAAGCAATACTTGTGTTTGGAACATGTTGTTTTCATGTGTAAAGATTGCTGCAACCTATTAAATAAGGATGATTTTTGTCATAGAGTTTTATTTACATAGTCATTGTAGTTTGTATAGGAACTTGTTGCTGTTCTTATTTTTTAGATTTTTTAAAGAAACAGTTGATATTTTATTTTATTGATATTTTGTATTCCTATTCAATACATAGTATATAATACATTGAAACTCATAACTTTAAAACAATTAATTTGTTAATAGAAATACACCTAAAAATACATAAATATGAGTATTATACACCAACATGATGCTCCTTTTTTAGGAAATTTATCCTGATGCATCCCAGTTTTAAAATCATATGAAAAACTTAGCCACCTGTCATTGGCTATGAAGAAAGACCAAATTAGTATCATTTGCTTCACTCACTTTAGAACCAATTATATATATGCAACTGCTGAATTTCCTTTCTTTTCTGACACTCTTGATACACAATTTAAAACATCTGACAACACAGAAACATTTATTTGAATGTTTATGACTCTTTCCCCTGGCACAAAAGATTCTTAAGTTCCTAATTTAAACTTAAAAGAAAATATAATTTAAATACCATTATGTATCACTTTCACTCATTTTTTTCTTCTCAATATGTCAACATACAAAATCAGGTGAAACTATTAGGAAATATAAATTCTAATTCCTTTCTCCTTTTTTGCTGAGCATACTTAAATAAATTACAAATTTCAGTCATTTGAAAAAACCCCAAAACAACGTGTTTAGAGTGAGTTCACATATTTGCAAGAATAAAAAATCCATTTTAGAACAGAGCATAAAGTGGCATAAGTGCCTGGCTGGCAAGCAAGAGGTCACCAGTTTGATCCCTGGTACAAAAAAAAAAAAATGTCTGATTCTAGAGTGCAGTAACATAAAGGAAAATATTAAGAACAAAAAGTGGGAGTCTTAAAAAACTGCGATTATGAATCTGGTAAGGATCCTCAGTAAAAGCTTCCTGGAAAATTATCTATCATAGATGAAAGCAGCAAATATATAACACAAATAACAGAGATTAAGACAGAGGAAATTATATGATATGGTGGATTTAGTTTGTTCTCTCCAAAGGACATGTTATACCTTAATCCCTGAAGCAGTGATGTAATTAGTGGGGCTTAATGGGGAATGTTAAGGTCATGAGGCCTCTAACCTCATTAACGAACCAGTGACACTATAAAAAAGGCATGTGGGAGTGAATTTACTCCTTTTTGCTCTCTCCATGGGACGATGGAACAAGAAGATCCCAGCAAATGTCAATGCCTTGATCTTAGACTTAATAGTCTCTTGAAGACTGAAAAATAAATTTCTTTTCTTTATAAATTCCCCAGTTTCTGATACTCTTCTATAGAAACACAAAACAGCCTAAGTAGGAAAGTCTGCCTTTTTTATAACAGTGAGACTAGGATAACCATGACTGGAATGAGTTAGGAATTTCATTCATTCTTGTCACGATACGGAGATAAAAAGAATGGTGTTATTCAACCACGGGAGCAAGACCCATGCTGCGAAGGGAGCCAGGCTCCCGCTGCGAGGTGAATTCCAGCCCATCAGCACTGCCCCAGGGAGTTTGGGACCATCACTCCCAGTGGTTGAGTGCCTGCACAGCTCCCTAGGACAGTGGACTAGACTCGAGAGGTTTCAGGGGTTTGAGTGGACTATGCCGAGTGACCTTCATTAAACCATGGGAATCAGTCCCACACCTTGAGGGGACCCAGGCCTGTACCATGAGGGGAGCCAGGCCCATGCCTTGAGGGGATACAGACCTCCACCTCAAGGGAAGCCCAAGGCTAGGTGAATCCCAGGAGCCAAGGGCACAGGAGATGATTTCTAACATGCCAAGGGGAAGCTTTGAAACATATTTTGAAACATGGAAATATAGGAAAATGACAAACAAAAGACCAAAATACAATCTCAAACTTCCAGGCCATCCCAACAAAGCCAAGGAGCCATATACATAAAAAAAATAATAGTCATGCAATTGAAATGCCTGAAGTGATATCAACTGAAATAAACCAACCCCCAGAAGCTATAAAGGAACTCAAATCAGAAATAATCTCCCAGGAAGAAAGAAATAATAAAAGTAGTGAAAGAAATACTGAATGCATCTAAAGAAGACATAGTTAAAAAATTAGAGGGACAAAGCAAAAAGCTAGAATCCCTGAATGAACAGTGTAAGAAACAAAAAGAATGCATGAAACAGATTCAAAGAGATATACAGGAAATCAAAAATTCTATTGGAAGTTGCCAAAACCACCTCAACCACCTCAGAGTATTGTTGAGGCATACCAGAAAGTGAAGATAGAATTTCAGACCATGAAGATAAGATTGCACCTAGTGAACAAGAAAGGGAATATCTTTTAAAAATAACAAGGAATCAGGAAATAACAATTCAACAGCTACAAGATGATACAAAGAAAAAACATAAGATTAATAGGGATAAATGAAAAAGAAGGGGACAGCACAAATGATATTGAGGCTATTTATAAAAGTAATATCTGAAAATTTCACAAACATGAAAATGGAAACTGACATACATATTAGTGAACCATATAGAAATCTAAATAGCATAACCAAAATAAAACTACACCCAGACATAATATAATCACCGTCCCATAAATCCAACACAAGAACAGAGTATTAAAAGCTGTTAGAGAGAAAAAGACAGATCATCTATAAAGGAAAACCTACCAGAATCACAGCAGACTTCTCAAAACAAACAATGAAGAACAGAATGGAGTGAAGTATTTCTCATCCTAAAGGAAGATGACTTCCAAACCAATTTTGTATCGTGCAAAACTGTCCTTCAAAATGGATGAAAAATAAGATACTTCCATGACGAAGAACAGGTGAAGAACTTCATGATCACCAAACCAACCCTACAAAGAATACTGAAAGACATTCTAGACACACATAGGAAAAAACCACTAAGAAAGACAGACAATTAAACAGAATGGAAAGGTAAAGATACAACAGCAGAAAGATAACATGTCAACAATAAACCAATATATGACAGTTATAACCATTAATGTAAATGACCTCAATTCACCAATTAAAAGAAACAGACTGGCAGAATGGATCAAGAAAAAACATCCAACCATATGCTCTCTACCAGAAATGCATCTAACCCAAAAGGAAACTCATAGACTGAAAGTTAAAGGATGGAAAGAAGTACTTCATTCAACATGAAACCCAAAAAGAGTGGGGAAGCTATTCTGTTTGCAGACAGTGTGAACATCAAACCAAGAATGATCCAAAGAGATAAAGAAAGTCACTACATACTAGTTAGAGGAAAACTTCAAGAGGAAGGGATAACAATATTAAATATCTGTGCACCAAATATCAGAGCACTCAGCTACGCAAAGCAAGTATTAACAGAAAAGAAAAATCAACTAAGCAATAACACAATAATAACAGGAGACCTTAACATGCCATTGACACAAAGGGACAGATCAAGTAGACAAAAAATCAGCAAAGAAATAACAGAACTGAATCACACCTGTGAACAAATGAACTTGATAGACATATACAGAGTCTTCCACCCAACAACATCAGAATATACATTCTTCTCAGCAGTACATGGGACATTCTTTAAATAGACCATATAATATCCCACAGAACATATCTAAGTAAATGCAAAAGAATTGAAAGTATCCCATGCATATTATTGCACCATAGCACCATGAAACTAGAAATTAATGATAAAGGAAACTGCAAAAACCACACAAACACATGGAAATTGAATAATGCACTCTTGATCAAAGAGTGGTTCATGGAGGAAATTAAAGAAGAAATTAAGCAACATTTACAAGCAAACAAAAATACAAATACAAGTTTATCAGAATCTGTGGGATGCAATTAAAGTGGTCCTCAGAGGAAAATGTATTGTGAGGAAATTCCACATGAGGAAGACAGAATGAAAACAAATAAACAACCTGATACTACACCTCAAACATCTAGAAAAAGAAGAGCAAGCCAAGCCAAAAGAAGGTAGGAAATTATAAAGATCAGAGCAGAAATGAATGCAATAGAGACTAAGAAAACAATAGAAAGAATCAATGAATCAAAGAGTTGGTTCTTTGAAAGAATAAGTAAAATTGATAAGAGACTAGCCAACCTCATTTTATAAAGGAAAGAAAAGACTCAAATTCATCCAATACAGAATGAAAAGGGTGAAATCACTACAAATTCTGGAAATACAGAAGATCATCAACACCTATTTCAAAAACCTCTACTCTCATAGGTTCAATAACACAAAAGAGATGGACAGATTCCTAGAAACATATGAACCACCAAAGCTGGGTCATGAAGATGTAAAACTGCTGATTAACCCAATTTCTATTAATGAAATTGAAAATGTAATTAAGTCCTTACCAACAAAGTAGAGCCCAGGCCCAGAGAGATTCACTGAAGAATTCAACAAGAAATACAAAGAAGACTTAATGCCAACACTTGTCAAACTCTTCAATGAAATCAAAAAGGTAGCTATTCTTCCTAAGTTATTCCTGAAAGCAAATATTACTCAAGTACCAAAAATGGAGAAAGACCCAACTAAAAAAGAGAACTACAGGCCAATCTCCCTAATGAACATAGATGCAAAAATTCTCAACAAAATATTGGCAAAAAGGTGCAGTAAGTCAAGAAGATTATATACCACGACCAAGTGGGATTCATCCCAGGTATGCAGGGATAATTCAACATACGTAAATCAATAAATGTAATCCACTGTATCAATAAAGCCAAAAGTAAGAATTACATGATCATTTCTATAGATGTAGAAAAAGCTTTGGATAAGATCCAACACTCATTCATGATAAGAACCTTAAAGAGAATTGGAATAGAGGGGCTTTACCTCAATATGATAAAGGCCATGTATGACCAACCAACAGCCAGCATCATACTAAATAGCCAAAAACTGAAAGCTTTTACCTTAAAATCAGTCACAAGACAAGGATGTCTCTTATCACCACTTCTATTCAACAGAGCATTGGAAACACTAGCCAGAGCAATTAGATAAGAGAAAGAAATAAAAGGAGTAAAGACAGGAAAAGAGGAAGTTAAATTATCATTATTTGCAGACAACATGATACTCTACATAGAAGACTCCTAAAATCCATTGAAAGACTCCTTGATATAATAAATAAATTCAGCAATGTAGCTGTATACAAAGCCAATACTCAAAAATCAATAGCATTCCTATACACTAACAACAAAATCACAGAAAGAGAAATAAGAGAAGCCACACCCTTCACAATAGCATCCAAAAAAATGAAATACTTAGGAATCAGCCTAACAAAAGAAGTAAAAGAGCTCTACCTTTTCAGGGAAAATTATAATACCCTGAAAAAAGAAACTGAGGAGGACCTCAGAAAATGGAAAGACATCCCTTGTTCATGGATAGGAAGAATAAATATTGTGAAAATAGCCATTCTTCCAAAAGTGTTATACAGATTCAATTCAATCCCAATGAAAATACCACTAACATACCTCATAGATCCAGAGAAATCACTCCTAAAGTTCATCTGCAACCAGAAGAGACCTAGAATAGCAAAGGCAATCCTAAGCAGCAAAGGCAAGGCAGGAGGCATCATAATCCTGACTTGAAGTTATACTACAAAGCTACTGTAATAAAATTAACATGGTACTAGAATAAAAATAGATTTGAAGATCAATGGAATAGATTAGAAGATACAACCATAACTACAAACACACTCAACCACATTATCTTTGATAAAGGGGCCATACATGTTCACTGGAAGAACAAGTCTCTTTAATAAATAGTGCTGGAAAAACTGGATATCCATATGCTGAAAACTAAAACTACACCCATGACTATGACCATGTACTAAACTAAAATCTAAATGGATCAAAGATCTAAATATTAAAACAAAAGCACTAAATCTGTTGGAAGACAAAATAGGTAAAAATCTTAAAGACATAGTGGTAAGTAGAAAATTCATGAACAAGAATCAAACTGCATGGGAAATACTTCCCAGAATCAATAACTGGGATCACATCTTATTAAAGAGTTTCTGCATGTCGAAAGAAATCTCCAGCATAGTGTAAAGAAAACTCACAAACTTGGAAAAAAATCTTAGCAAACTGTTCCTCAGACAAAGGACTTCTGTCTAGAACTTATAAAGAATTTACAAAATCAGACCCAATCCAAAAATGGACATCTGAGGTAAATGCACAGTTCTCAGATGAAGAAATATGAATTTCAAATAAAATAAATGGAAAAATGTTCATCATTATTAGTCAGTAGAGAAATGTAAATTAAAATCACACTGAGATTCCATCTTACTCCAGAAAGAATGGCCAGGATCAAGAAAATGACCAACAACAAATGCTGGAGAGGCTGTGGGGAAAAAGGAACTCTTCTGTACTGTTGGTGGGAGTGCAGACTGGTGCAACCACTGTGCAGATCATTCTGGAGATTCCTCAAAAAGCTGGGATTGGAAGTCCCATTTGACCTAGCTATTCCACTTCTGGGCATATTCCCAGAAGAAATGAAAACATCATAGCACAGTGATATATGTGCACCCATGTTTATAGCAGCACAATTTGTAATAGCCAAATCTTGGAAACAACCTAAGTGCCCATCAACTGAGGAATGGATAAAAAAAAAATTGTGGTAGTATTATACAATGGAGTACTACTCAGCTATAAAGAATGATCACATTGAGATAGTTATAAATAAATTGATGGAACTTGAGACCATACTCATAAGCAAAATAAATCAAACTCACATGTATAAATACTGTATAGTCTCCCTACTGTAAGAAATGGTAAGAGTACATAAGATTTTATGGTAGTCATGGTTCTCCATTATACTGCTTTAAAGTCTTTTAATGTTTTCATTCATTGGTTGTGTTGGATTGAAAACTGGTGGTCAACTTAATGCCAGGTGTATTACATCAGCATGGCACTGAGCATAGATGTTTCACCTGAGGAAGGTTGCAGCATAAATAGAGATGTGGAGAAGGGTAAGCTATCACAGTAGTGCGTTAAGGCATTAATGGGCTGAGTTGTTGTGAGTTCTCCTACATGTTGCTGTTTGAGCCATTGGTTCTCCTGAGGAATCTCTGGTCCTCACATCGAGCATTGCTTCCTGGATCCTTCCCAGCACAGATCCATAAAAGAGACTGGCATGAGTCCTTCTTGTAGGCTCTAGACCTCTAGTTGGACTCATGGGAGGCATTGTCGTGAGCTCTGGGTCTTCATCTGGACTCGTGTGGGACATTTTCTGGGATTCAGGCCATTGGCTAAATATTCTATGGCATTAGTGATGTGGATAGATTTCCTGCATTTTCTTGTGTTAACTCTAGGTGACCATCATAAAAATAATATTATAAACTCCATGTCCTGATTCTAATTTTTCTCTGCACAAACCCTGACTACAACAGGTTGGAATGGTTTTATTCTGTTTTATTTGACCTTATTATGTGTGATACTATGAACAGCTACTTTGAAGAAAACAAGACATTTTGGCAGCCATTGCTGATTTAATATCATCTTGCTTTGAAGTCCTAGCATGCTTTTGTTCTTCTCTTACCATTGATTCTTTCATGTTGTGTCTTACTGGATTTTAATATGTATGGTAGTATAAATAATTTTTTATGGAAAATGAGATATTATAGTAGCTATTGTTCATTTTCTGTTATTTGGTTCAGAATGCCTTGTAATACTTTCATTCTCTTGAATGGTTTTATACTATTTGTTATGTTTGATATTATTGCGTGTGAAGCTAAGCTCAACTATTTCAAAGAAAGAGACATTATGGTAGCTACTGTTAATATCCAGTTGTCTTGTTGTGAAGTGCTGTGTTGCTTACATTGTTCTATTCTGATCTGCTTTGTTCTGTCCTCTTTTGCTTCATTCTCTGTAAAATAAAGTTTAAAAAAAGAATGATGTATCTTTCTCTTTTTTCTCATAGTTTCTAAGAGCTGACAGGCATGCACTGTAAGCACTGTGATCTCGCTCCCCTCACTAACACCCAAGATGTCCTGTTTAAGTTAATCACCCACCAAGTTGGAGTGGCCTACTTCTTGCTCTGATCTAAAACTTCTGTGTGATGAGACATGTTTAGCCATACCTAAAAATGCAGGCAAAATGTGCATTTTTAGGCATTCCTTTGCTTCATCTACTAAAATATGAACAAAATGGATTGTGGGGTACTGTTCTTAATTGCTTATGGAGGTAATAATAATGTGTGTGTTGTATGTTGGAATTCTAAAATGAAGGCATAAAGCTTTAACATATTACAATTATTTAATCACATGAAGTAATTAAGGGCAATGAAAACCTCTTCAGTTTTGATCACCACTGCCATACACCCTCTAATCTCTAAGCTCTGGGTTGAGACACTGAATTCCATCTGACCACTCAAAAAATCTCTCTCAGGCCACTACCTTAAAAACAAGTTCAATAAAACCACATAAACTGCAACTTAAATCCAGCCTCCTCCCCAACACTCAGAAAGCCATAAACACACATTGGTGCTGGAAACCAACACTCTATATTCTCCTAGATTTTTCTTTGATGTTCTTTTACATTGTTTCTAATCCAGAATTCAGTCTTCCCAGTGTAGCATTATCTTCGATTATGTTAGTCAGTTTCCTCTGCTAGGTAGATGGCCTCAGATCCTTTTTTGGCACAATCTGTTCTTGCTGACCCTGCTTGAAGGCATGCATTGTATTGCCTGCAAATCCACTGATGAGCTTGCACTCCACTACCCACCAGTCTGTTTTGTTTGCTAACGTATGTGAGTTACTCTGCTCTAGAAAGTATCCACTGTCCACAGAAAACAATACAGAACAACACGTACATAAGGTCATTTACTGAGGTATAAGCTTAGTACTCTTCCTGATTTTTAAAGCCATTTTGCTATGTTTGGTTTCACCAATATTAATGATAAGGAAGACTGAGTAATCATGAACTTAATCATTGAAATAATTGTACTAAGAGTCAAGAGGATAGCTAGAGCCAGTATTGTTTGTATACAGTTGCTAGAACTACATGTTTGCGATGACATTATGCTCTGACAAGACCCATCCTGGTGCACTATTACAAACAGTGTGAATGAGTCTTGTAATACTTAACAGATAGTGATTTGTGAGAAGACTCTGTCTTATCCAGGAAATGCACTTTGGTAATGTTAGCATTAGACGTTCTCCTGTCACTTCCTCTCTGGAAGGAGGAAGGAAGACAGAAGCTGGAAAGTGCCTCCTCCTTTTCATATTTGAGTTTTATGATCTTAAGTTTCGTGTAGGTTGCTAATGACCAATGTGTCGGGCTGTTGAATGTAAAAATTCTAACATTGGGATTTCTTCTATCTTGTGACATTTGTATGAAAAAAATTAATTATAACTGAATGCTAACTTGTCATAATCACTGAGATACTAAAAGAAGGAACCTGGAGTTTCTGTGCTGGAGGAAATAGAAAGTTAAGAGCAAGGATGGGAGGAGCCTCACTCTGTCCCTGGGCTTCTGCAGTGTGAGCCACACAGCACTGCTGAGATTGTTGGATGACTCTGAACAGTATCATTTTTCTCTGTTACAATTAGAAATACTTCATTTTCTTAGCATTTCAGAAAATTACATCTTGCTATTCAGTTTTCCAGATTTTATTGATTTATCTTCTTCTTTGAGCATAACAACCACTATTTTCTGCATTGCCAAAAATCTCAAGATCCAGCTCTCTTGCTGAAGAAATAGAAGGTAAGTCTGATGGTGGTTGTGTAGTAAATATGTTTCTCCTAGAAACTCACAAGATAACCAAACGAAATCCATAATTAAGGCTGATGTAACTTCTTACAATTGAACTTTTTGTCATTATTTGATATCTCATAATGCTTTCTAATCTTACCTTAATGCAGTTCATCTTTAAATCTACATTACTGTAGATAAGTGGATTTCCCTTAGTTACTTGTTGCTTAGTAACTTCCTTTTCATTTTTCCCCATTTAGATAAGGATTTTTTAATGACATATGGATAAATGTCTTGAATCAAATTTGATCATTTATTATATAGTTCTCTAGACCCTTTAGGATATGCTATAATTATATACATTGACTTGATTTTCTATCTTCCCTTGAAGTTGTGACAATTCTGTATCTTCCTCCTTGTCTTTCTTTTTTAAACTTACACCTGTATTTCATGCTTTAAGACAAATAAATATATCAGTGAAGCCACCTATAGTATTTCTTTCCACCCTCCACCCTATTGATAGTTCTTGTTCTTATTCTCTTTCATCCCAGCCTGTTTTGTGGACATAAGCACCCCTAGTCAAGTTTGTTTACTTGGTTTGTTTACTTGTTTACCTGTTACTTGGCTTAACTTTGGCCTGCAGAATTGGCACTTTTGCTTAGCATTCTCTAGTTAAATATTACTTTCTATGAATATTCCTGGGTATTTCTTTACCTTTCAAAAGGACTGAGGCTTTTAGCACCAGAGAGTAGATTGTTATGCTTGTCTGTTTAAATATTATTTTTATGTAATTCTAAATTTTCATTGACAATTTTTGATCACACAAGACAGGTTGAAAGCCTATGTTTTCTACATGTAAGACTAGTTATATTTTGCAATTTGGACTCCAGACATTTTTCCACTGGGATCAGGATCATTAAGCCACAATAAAAATCAGTTTTGCTTCAACAAATAAATACAAAAATGTTCTCATTTAAGTGAAATAATCAAAGATTATACACAGCCTTCTGACATTGCACATCTGCTTATATTTCACAATCACACTGTGTTGTCACAGACACCAATCAAATCTTTTTTTAAAGCATGCTGGTTTTGCAATAGATATGGGTTATTAGACCAGTCTTACATACAAATGATTCCTCTTGTTGCAATCTCTTTTGTTCAAGAATCAGTTTCAATATTATTCTTTACTCTGGGCAGGCGATCCACTCTTCTGATGGCTTATTGAGTTTTTGTTTTGCATTTGATACTCTTCGATTTCACTCCCTATAATGTGTTTTTGTGTGGAATTTCTCTTCATTTAATGGTACTTTTCAATGTGAGGATTTGCTTGTTCCCTTAAGAAGTAAGCAATTAACAGACTCATAAATATGAACCTTTCAATTGCACAAAAGATACACAAACACATGATTCCTAAACCAAAAGAATTTATATATTTCTGAAACATTGGAATCTATAACACACACTGAATGTCATGAAGAAAATGTGCAGATGCTAAAGAGGTCCATAGGCACACAAATTAGTCAATTTTGAAATTCTGGAAGCTTCCAGGATATAAAACTTTTTTTGGCTCTTAACAATTGAATGGGAGGTAATAAGAGGAAGCAATGTTGGAGTGTTTTTTATGGAAAAAAAGGGTGACTAGAAATGATGTAGAGTATAGTAAAACAAGATATATTGTATATTTCTGAAGAATCTGCTGTAAGGTATACAAAAGTTAGTAACTTTAAAAATGTAAACAAATTAAGCAAAACTGCTAGTATATTTTAAGGATTAAAGTAGATTTTTTGTTCTTTTTGCTTTTCATAAGAAATCAAAAATTGTTGAAAATTTTCAGCATGATTAAAGCATGACATATAGACAGAAAGATACCTCTATTAAAAAAAAAGATGAAGAATACAAAGCAAGAAACAGTTAAAGTAGTTCTGACCACTAAATGCTTTGATCCTGCACTGGAACACGTGTGCACATCCAACATGTGATTATGATATGGGTACACAGGACAAGGTGTGATACTCCAGGAATTAATAAGAGTTAATTAATGCAGACTCAAAAAGAGAAGAACATGCTTTGGGAAAGAGTTAGAAGCAAAAGACATATAGCAAGGAAAGGCCTCAGCCAATACAAAAAAAAAAAAGAGAGAGGAGCCTGGAACCTGCACATTGCGCAGCCCATAATCTAAGCATTGTAACATAAGCCTACCTCCAGACTTTCTTCCACTCCATCCAACACTGATGCCATCCATCATCAATTAGGAGCAAATTCTTAGGAATGTGTAATGGAGCTGTTCTGCATCCATTTTCTAAAGTGAAACATCTGGTAATGACGCCCCTCTTTGTTGCACACACACTTGTGCAGTGTGGAGCACACATGGATGTGAGTCACTCATGCAGGCACATCTCACTGTTGTAGTAGTCTGAGTACCTGTATGATGACACATCCTATGCCTATTTTCTTTTGTAGGTTCACCTACCTTTTGAAAGATGGAAAATGCATTCAAGGAAATTGTTCTTCTGCAAGGCTTACATCCTCTCAACGACTATCATTTTAGAATGATAAAGACCTTACTGGCTAATGACATGAAACTGAGAGGAAACTACTATGAAGAATACGACAAAATTCAATTTGCTAAACTGATGGCCGAAAAGTTCAAAAGTGATGCAGGTCTAGGAAAACTGATCACATTGTTCAAAAAGATACCAGATCTAGAAGCAATGGCTGAAACTCTCAAAAAAGAGAAGGCAAATGGTAAGAGTGTGCACCTTCCCCAACGCTGACTAGAACCCCAACTTCATAATGGGTATCACTTCCGTAGTATAACCTCGATAGCTATAGCAATGTTGATATCTTGGGTGTCAACAAGTTGAAAACCTCTCTGATAAAAAGTTCTAATATATTTCAGGAAAAATAATTTGGGGAGGCCACAAAGGAATTATTAAAATTCAGATTGAATTTGCAAGAATTCTAATGCTTTTAGTGCATTGTAAATGTTTGAATATAACAAAATAAAATTCTGAAAAAATATGTACTATTAATGGAATGCATTTTAAATACATAGACCAATTAATATTACTTCTCTTTTAGGATATTTATTCCATCATTAATAACTTACCTGACAACAAATATAAGATAGTATTTAAATAAAATCTGTTTCCCCTCTTCTAAAATCTCTGGGTTTAAAAAAATATGTAAAACTTCTAACTCTAGTATCTTCACTTTGTCACAGCACCAATGAAAACAAAGTTTCTTCTTTGGTTTTTTGACATGGTTTTCTATAGAATATGACCTATTCTTAGCATCACGAAATCTTTGATTATTAAAAGCAGAGTATAGGATAAGTTACTGAGATACATGAAATCCACAGAGTGGAAAGGCCATTCAAATTTTACCTGGGAAGATGAAGAAGGCACTGAGGCTGTGCTTGTGCCATGATTGCCACCATTGCCTGACTCATGATCAGCCAACAAAGTAGAATTAGAGGAACTGATCAGATACACAAACAGTAACTGAGAGGAAATTACACTGACGTTATTATGGCCCTCCCCTCAATGTGTTGTATTTTGTTTTCTAGTATTAGCTAAAATGAAACGCAAAGGAAAAGGCAAGAATGCAGCAAAAAGCAGCAAGCAGGGTGAAACCAGTACTGTGCAGAATACATTCACCTCGGATAAAGATTACAAACCAGAATCAGTTATGGATGTGTCATTGTCAAAGGTGGGCTAAGTTCCAACAACCAAAGCTGCTTCCATGGCTCTCTCACATCTTACTTTTGGATGAACACTTACTTATATATACATATAGTGAAAATGAGGTTCAAAGTCAGAAAATTCACAGTTGTTTGTCCATTTTATTTTTGAACCACAGTGCTCTTTAACTTGCATGGCATAGCTGCAGCTGATACAAATATGAAGCCATGATGCCTTTTTTTGTTATATAACAAAATAGCAGTTTAATGAAATGGCTCTCCAAAGCCTATTAAACAGTCCAAATCTAAAACCAAGCATTCAAAACTTAAGTCTCCTTTTCCTCCATTACCACAGAGAGGATTAAAATGTCACAAGCACTCATTGGTTCTAATCGGTATGAAGCAATCACATATCCCCACTGCCTGCCTTCTGGCCGTGTCTTCAGAGGATGAGCTGTAACTTCCTGGTGGTTCCTTGGATGTAATTTTAATATAATTAGAATCCAGTAATAAAACATGGATGTTCTTGGTATTGAAGATACTGTGTTCACCATTAAGAACCACTTTGAGCAGGGGTGTAGCTCAGAGACAGAGTCTCTGCTTTACAAGCATGAGGCACTCTGGATTTGATCCTCAGTAATGAAACAGAAAAGGATGACCAAGTTCTGGGGCTGTTGGTCAGTGGAAAACTATCTTTCTGTGTGCTTAGTATAAGTGAGGCTTTTGATTTAGGCCTTAGCACCAGAAAATATACCAGTAAAATAAAACACCAAGAGAAAAGTAAACAATTCCATCTGAGGAAGAAAACCATGGGAAATTATAGGTATGCTGTTCCAAGAGAAGACAAACTTCAAAAAGAGAATTCATATCTGTGTCCATCAACTCTCATCAAAATCTGTCTTTTTAATGTCATTTTTGTTCTATCTGATGTGGTTCCTGGAACCTGGAAATATGCAGGCAAATGCTAGAAAGAATGAACAAGAGACAAATTGCTCCATGCTAGACAAGAAAAAGAAGGTCAGAGTGCAAATTAAATCTTTTCTCTTGGATGTAGTTTCTCACTGAAAAAGCAAAATATGCTTTGGCTTCCCTCAAATTAAACGCTCAATGCCTTACCCAATGAAAATAGACTTCCTATAAGAAAAGATTCTCAGTTTTTGTATTTGCTTTATTATTATTGTTACTATTGTTGCTATTCTCAAGAATCAACATTTCCTCCAGTAATTTCTCCCAAAAGATTGAAGAAATAGAGTGTTAATTTTTTTGGGGGGGTGGGGACTTGATGAATAGATATCACGAATCAATTTTCTTGATGAGAAAGGTTTACTTAATGAAATAAGTTCAGAGAAACTACTGACATTCTGTAAGATTAGCTTCCCTTATAAGCTGAAAGGGTTAGTTCACCCTAACATTTGTGCTTGATTAATCATGTTATGTCAGTGTGCACCTGACATACAATACAGATTCCTTCCATTTGAAGCCAATCAAACTTTATGCGAGCTTTTAATATGTGGACAGTGAGGTTTGCAACCCTGGATGGCTTGGGAGGAGGGTGGGTGATAAGAAAACATGGTCATATCCTACAATTCCAGAAAAGAATCAGAAAGCAAAGACTCCATGTGATAAGAAAGAAAAGATGTTCCGTGTGCGGTCTTGAGAATTATTATCCAGCAATAAAGAGGAAAAATCTGCTTTTTGTCAGAAAAAGAAAAATTCAACCAAGAAAACAGATGATTTGGGAAGAAACACGGTAAGGCAAAAGAAGAGCTCATTTGGAGAAACTTTCACTGCCACCACAGGTCTGCAGAGGCCTCAGGAGCCTCCGCCCAGCTCTTCCACAAGCTCCTCAGCCAAGGTATCAGCTTCCTGATCCTTCTCTTTTCTTGTTTAACATAATAACAGTGATCATCAGAAACCTCAGAGCTGCTGATCTAACCCATATTTTTAAAATGTATTTAATTTATTTAACACTCATCAAGCGTATATTTTAGGACATTGGTGGATTTAAACATCTTTATCAAATTGCAATGTATGTGTTTATAAAATTGATTCAGATTTCGTGAGAGTTATTGCCTTATATTGAATAGAACAAGAGGACAAAAGTGAGTTGAGGAGTAGAAATCAACATATGTGTATTCATTTCTCCACACTCCAGTTTTGTTATCACCTCTTTGCTCACTCACCATACGGCAGGTTCCTTTCCAACAGGCCCTGCTGTTTCCATGTCAGATGTGATGACAGTGGCTTTAGTGGTTGGGAATCACTTCTCATGGTTCACCCCTCAGTTACACACCTTCACACATCAGGCACAAATGCGAATCTCTCCCTGCAGCGCTCCCCATCTTACCTCTTCCCAAAATGCAACACACATGTGCAGCGTTTGTTTTCAGAGATTCTATTGTAGTTCTTTTTATCCAACTGTCACAGCCTTAATATTGGAGTCTGTGTTTCTCTGAACTAGAAAATTGTCTCAAATGTAGGTAGCCTGTAAAGAAGGGGGGAAAAAAAGAAGAAAAAGTGAGAATTCTGTTAATCTCTGATCCCAGGCTGTTATTTCTTAGACCTAGCTATGACTCATGTTATTTTTGCACCAAAAGTAAAATACCGTTCCTGACATTAATAGGCAAACAACTTGAGGAATAGGCAAACAAAAATTCATATCAATAGGCTCTGATACCATTTTTCTGTTAATCTCTGATCCCAGGCTGTTATTTCTTAGACCTAGCTATGACTCATGTTATTTTTGCACCAAAAGTAAAATACCATTCCTGACATTAATAGGTAAACAACTTGAGGAATAGGCAAACAAAAATTCATATCAATAGGCTCTGATACCATTTTTCATCCAAGCCTCAAGCCTCCCTCTAACTCAAAGTAGATCTTTCATCATGGATTTACAAAATAATGGAAGACACACTTGCTGTATATATGTTTCTCAAATTATGATTTATTTTTGTTCTTCTCAGCAGATCCAATAACCTATAATTTCTGGTGAAAACTTTATGTTGTAAAGCTAGCAATCTATTTCTGTTCATTTCTTGACCAAGGTGGCCAATGAGTCATTCAGTAATCACTGAGAACTCAGACAACTATCTCTCTGTATTACAAAGGCATGTACATATCCCAAGACAACTCTCTATTTTCCTTGTATACAGGCTTGGAAGTGGCACTTTCTAAGATCCTGTCTGCTTAAATATGTAATGAGTCATGAATGCTAGACAGAAATCAATCTGTTCTATCCAAACACACTAGATCCCAGGATCCAGAGTGTGCCAGAGGAGTTAAATATCAAATTCATCTATGGTGATAAAAACATTTGACCTAATTGATTTTGAGCCTAAGAAGATTCTCTTCTCAGTGAGAGCAAATTGTTGCAAGTGGCAGGAATAAATCAAGTAGCTTCTTCCATAAAGTACTTCTTGTAGTACCTTCATTCAGGATCCATTGGGAAGATACCTATAAAAGATGGCATAACTGTGGAGCAAAACACCAATACAAACCTCTACAGAGACCATAAAATAAGAATGGCCATGTTAACATTTGTATGTATCTAAAACCTGTGTTTGTCATGTACGTTATCACAATAGTGCACATGGAATCACAACAGGATGCTTTTGCCATTCCTATATAAGAAAATAACTGAAGCCAGGCTTCCCAAACTCAGGTTTTCTCAGTCTTTGAAACCCTTGAAAACTCTGCTATTAGTTCCAATAATTCATCTCCCCTCTGTACTTTTTCCTAATTATTTGGAAGCAGAACTACCTGTCTATGTCTGTTGCCTTTTTGGGCTTAGAGAGTTTGGATAAAGCTCCTGTCATGTCACTGTTCTCTCAGGACATTGTCTCTCCGCCAGGGCAGTAACATATGGTATATGCACATCTCAAGGTGGCTCTACTTTGCCCATGCATACTGAGGGGTGCTACTTCAATTCTATACTTATGAGGAACAGCTCCTAAGATTTCTCTCCCTTAAATAAGCTACATGATCATTTCTACTCATAGGGAAGTTATTGTGCTGCTCTGAAATCTCTTTGGTTCACATTAACCTAGAGTGGAACTACCTGCCTTTTTAACCCTATACACCTAAATACACCATTCAGTCATGTATTCTTTGGGGTTCAGCCTACTTCACGTGAGCCCTGCAAAGAATGTGTCTGACAATACTGCCTATGGCTCACTATGTATTCAGTACTTTCTTGATTTGATTTAAAATATCGCTTAAACATTTTCTCTGTGACATAGATTGTTTTTGGTTTTTAGATTCAAAGTCAGAAATAGACTGTTGCCTTTGAGTTCTTCACATATGTGTCCCTGAAGCAAGCAGCACAGGAGAAAGCATGAATCCTAAATATGTTGGGATAGTAGGGGGTTTACTCAGGGAAAATGACTCTAACGCTTTATAAATATCCAAGCAAGGATTATAATTTCAACATCTGAGCCCTGTTATCGTGATTACACTTTAAAATTCAACTTGCTTTTACAAATACAGTTCCAAAAATCCTAGGGGTGAGATTGCATTATTATATATACCAAAATTACAAAGTCTTCTTTTATGTGTTTCCCTTACTACCTGTGTATTAAATGTCTATCAAGAAAATAAGGAAATATAAATTACCTTTTCATCTGAATAAATATACAAATCCCTAATGGACCTTAGAGAAATAATGGGTATAAAAATGTTTCTGTTCAATGAGCATTTATTTAGTCCTAAACTCTGAACACCTATATTCTTTCTTTGTGTTTTTCTGTCTATCTACAAACAGAACCTCATTTATTATTTATAAAATAATATGAAAATGCTAATGATTATACATTCCATACATGAGAAAACCAAGGTGCATAACAGTTAAAATGGACAAGTACATACAAGAAGTGGATACTAATATCCATTAATATAGTCCTGGATTTGGACTGTGGATTTAGCTCAGTGGCATAAGTGCCTGCCTTACAAGCGCGCAGTTGTGAGTTCAATCCATGGTACCAAAAAAAATATATATATATATATATTTTCCAGGAGTTAAGTCCAGCAATAGTGAAATTTTAAAGGTTATTTAATGCAGTAGACTGAATCCAAAGTAAGTGTTTAAATGCTAAAATCCATGCAATTCATTTTTGAATTATTTTGAGTAGACAAAGCTATGCTTTGGTAGCTTAGATTGTTTCCAGACCTGTAGTTGAGGCATTTGAATCGTTGGCAGGTTATAAAGGTAGACCACTGAATGCAGAGCTGAAAAAAACTGAGGCAAAGGGCTAAATACACTGAATATTTAATGAGCTTTCATCGGTATAATTGGAGGCAGTCAAGGTATATGATTTCATAGATACTCTCCAGTATTTGTTGGAATATGTAGCTAAAGGTAATGCAAGATTCTGGTTGCTTAAGTCACACCATAGAGAGAGGTAAAGAAATAGGGATTTGAGGGATTTTTCTGTTATGTTTATGATCAGAGGAACAGTAGACTCCCTCTCATTAAAGAGCACAGAGTAGGGACAGCTTTGCGTATTTGCTTAGTTGGAAACACTGAATCAAAAGGTGGCCCTGAGTGTGAACTAACTTTTTTTACAAGTCATGCTTCCTCCAAAATAACCCCCTAAATTGTTCCTGATCACATGAGCTTGCCCAATTGATAAAAAATGAAGACATGTATTCCACTATAGGCCAATGAAATTTCAATCACTTACAGTTTCAGTGTTGTGAAGAAGGAATAGAAATCCTGACTGAGACAGAAGGCCATGTGACAGAGCTATCCCAATACATGCTATTCCTCCTGTCACTCAGGAGGAAATTGGCAGAGTGAAATTCTTAACTAAAAAAAGAAAGGTGTATTCAAGTGATTTTCTAAGATAACAAAAAAGAATAAAATCTCATTTTCCTTGAGAAAAAGAAAACCATAATTACCAAAACAGATGACCCCATTAAAATATTAGAGATTGAACAGTCACCAGCTAGCATACCTCCAACTGAGAGCTGTCCCCAAACTCTTTCAAAGCCTTCAGTCACCCTGCTCAGCAGTCACCACACTCTTCAGATGTCACCAATACCACCTAAGAGTCTACAGTCTCCTCGGATACATTCAACCACACCATCCACCTCTGGGGAATCTCCACAGCTACTTCTAGAATCATCAAGTGCAAGTCTCCAGACTTCTCAGATACATCCAGCAACACAACTCAGCAGTCAATCAACTCCACAAAGACCTCCAAAAACATCATCTAAAAGTCGCCAGACTTCTCAGATACCTTCGCCATCACCATCATGCAATCTGCAGTTTCCTGAGAAGTTTGCAAAACCACCCAGTACTGTCCAGATTTTTTGGTTGTGTCCAATAACACTATCCAGCAATGTTCCACAAGTGTCTGTAGCAACATGTAGCAGTCCTGAGACTCCTCAGAAGCCTCCAAAACAACCCACCAATTCCCAGATTCCTCAGATTCTTCCAGTAACACCTGGCATTCCCCAGACACCTCAGACCCCTCTAGCAACATTCGGGAGTCTCCAGGCTCTGCAGATGCCACTGGCTTCATCAAGCAATCTCCAGACTCCTCAGATATTTCCAGAAACATCAGCCAGCTGTCCCTTATCTATGGTAAATTTTCTGTTCCCATAATATATTGCCAGGGATTCACATAATTTTAAAGTTTCTGAATAATCCCTTATGATATCATATGATTATGCCTTAGTTCATAAAACCACTTTGAAGTAGTACCCTAAATTTGAATTCTAACTCCTTTATGTCCTACTATATTAGGGTTGATCTAGGATTCCAGGTACCTAGTGATTCCTACTTCATAAAGTGTATTACTTAAGATTCATTTGTTTAATTTTATTTTTAAGTGTTAGTTTGCATTTTTGTAACAGTGCATCAAAATGATATTATATGGTAAAATAGTGTATAAAATAGAAGAGCCAAGAAGAATTTATCAGTAATTATTTCAATTTCATTTATTTTACACAAATAACTTTTTAAAAATTAACAAGTAGATTCATAGAGAAAAATACTATCTCAACTATCTGAAACTCTCTCATCAGCATTCAGTCTTTTTTTATTTTCTTTTTATTATGTATAACCAAAAAGTATCATTTTCTTCCATACTGGATGACATCACATATTTTTTATGACCCAAGTTCTTAATTATTTAAAATATCTTAAACTGCCATTAAATCAATCAATAGAGATTAAAATTATTTAATTGCATGAAAATTACATGGTTATTCTGTACATTACAAAAATAACAATATTGTTTGACTTATTTTGAGTACCCCTTATACCTTCAGTGAACATACTAAGAATATATGTACCTTGGTCCTCTTTTATCATCCACAGATAGAGTTAAAATTCACACCCTAAGACTTAGGCACTTTATCTAAGGATGTTGATGTCACTATCATCAGATTCTCTGATGCTGCTTAAATTATAGAGGTAATTTCCTTTCTCAAAGTTAGTAAGCATCTGACCACATGGAGGAGCACTCAGAGTTAAGGCCCCTCACCCAATTTGCATAGTCTGCATTAATTTTCAATTGCAATTATATGGAGCATTATGGGTCTATGGAGGCAGCTTATCTGCCTTCAGTCAGTGATTCCCAGAATCCCCATATTTGCCTCCACACTTCTTCCAAATCATCAGCATCTCACTCAGTTCAATATACTCTCCTGAAAATCTGATAGTGTTCTGCAAAAATGGATGGTCAATGCAAAGATCCATAATGCCTAACTTCCATTTCCATGAATCTCCTCAGTGCCTACATATTATTCAGGCTGGTGAGTTTCTAGCTTGAACCTGTTCAGATTGGGAAAGTTCTTCACCTTTTTCCAGTTGCTACATTACTAACCCTTACACACAACAGCACAGATTTATTGGAAAGGACTTTGAGATTTGAATCTTTTACAATGCCCATGTTGATTAGGATTAGAACCACCCAATATTAGTGTGTAACTTTTTCATCTCTTCTATTAGCTAAATAATACCATGTCAAACATGGCTTTCTCAAAGTTCACTAACAAAGGTGCTACCTGAGGAAAGACATTGAACCTGAGATGCCTCTCACGAGTCAGTGACTATCTACTGTTCTAATTGTGCTTGTGTTTTATTGTGTACTGTCCAAGTAGAAACCAAAATTGAAGTGTGTGCCCAGTGAACCTGCTGAAGAAAGTGGTTTGCAGCTGGACCCCAAGGAAGTGATGGTGTTGAAAGTGACAGAACCATTTAAGTATCAGAAGGGAGAAACAGAGCAAACAATGATGCACGCCACAGTGGCTACTGAGAACGCATTCTTTCGAGTGAAGGTTTTTGACATGAAAGTAAAGGACAAGTTCACCCCAAACAATGTCATTGCCATATCCAATTATGTTGGTCGAGATGGCTTCCTGGAGATATACAACAGCTCAGGTGTGTCTAATGTGAGTGCTGACCGAAAGATGAACATCTCAACTACTTTGATTAAGCGTGCCAAAGCAACTCCTAAAATCAGTGAGCTTTGCTCACAAAGTGAAGGCAAATATGTGAACGGAATATTTCTGGTGTGTAAGGTAAGTCAAGGCATTAATTTGTAAAATTTCATCTGCAAACTCAGATTTTAAAGCAGTAACCTGCCAACTGCAATTTGACCAGATTACTGGCCAAACAAGCAAATTCCCTTATCAGGAGCAGCTGAGTGAAGCTTCCCCAACTGTGGGATTGGAAGGCTCTTTACATTCGTCTTCTCTAGGTATCACCATGCACAAGTAAGAATGAGATTTACCAAGAACTCTTAGTATTTTTTCAACTATTTTGATCAGTTCATAGTCATCCTGAACAGTGCAGAGCCTCATCTGTATCTGTGAGAACTGAATTGTGAATAAGGAGTGGCCTCCCATTGATTGGCTCTGGTTGTGAAGGCCAGAATAAAAATTGAATTATTTCTGGGTCCTAGAAAACAGCTGTGTCTGACCCTAACCTTGGATTCTGATCATTTGTACTCTAAATTGCTCTGACTTCTTCCATTCATTACTTTTCAACAAGAAATTGTTGAGCAACTGATTTCTGCTCCCCATAACAAGAGAAACATAGAAGTGAGGAGACTAAAGCAAGAATGGACAACCTATTGTAAGCATCTCACAGGGGGCATGCAGAACCCACTCTGTCAGCTTGAGAGCCAAGTTACCTCAGCATCATCCCAACAGCCAAGCGTTCTGGTTTAATTCCAGCATTGGCACTTGGTGATAAATAAGTTGGTTTGTGCTGCAATTTGGGCAGTCTCTAAAAGATTCACCATCACTGTTCTAAAGAAATATACTACATCTCTCAGTTTATATGGAGGGATCATAAACTGCAAAATGTGTGGAAAATTCTTGGACCTAGACTGAGTCCTTCTGTCACTGTACTCCTTGTAAATGGTACCCTAAACTGTTCAAAGTATTATTTCCCAAACAATTATATTGTCTTTAAGGGTAGTTTATTATTTTTGTTTGTATTATTTTCTATACATTCTATTTAAATGACTGCATGTACATATTACACTAGTAAAGAAAGTGAGATACAAAGGAAAAGAGTAGAACAGATAAACTAGATTTAATATTTGTACACATTCCAGAAGACTGAATAACTGGAGAATATACAAGAAATTATAATTCAGATAGCATAACCCTCTTAATGAAAATTCCCAGTAGTCTTTTTCAGTCCTCAGTGAGCTACAAATGATCTTCCTTCCTTGTTCATGTGCAGATATAAATCAATAAACCCATCAAACTAATCAGAATTTTCACTAGACTCCTTAAGAATTGTCAAGTATGCTGAAGTGCAAACAGTACAAATTAGAAATATAATTCATCTAGAAAAGATAACCAGGTAAAGACAAAGGAAAGAGAGATTTGGGAGGATTTCAAAAGATTTCTCAAGAAAATATCTTATGCAATGACTCTGATCTTGAATTTACACATGTGTTAACCTTGTTACAAACACAATTTCCACTAACACTGTATATTTCACATAGAAGTGAAAATTTCAGTTACATTTCTCAGTACACCCATGTTGATAATTCTTTTACAGAAAATGGTGAGACCAGAATTCATTTTTTATGAAATACAAGATCGTACAGGAAAGATGGGTGTAGTGGTATTTGGACGACTGGCCAGTGTCTACTGTGAAGAAGGAGATAAACTTAAGCTCACTTGCTTTCAAGTGGCCTTAAGTGAGGATGGCTGGCTGCTGATATCTGTGCTCCATAGTCATCTCAAGGTTGGCATTTATTGGGAACATTATTCTGTCAAATGGAAAGTTAACTATTTTATGCTTTGCTTTAGAAAACTAGATGGCTTACATTACACCCAGTCAACAAAACCTTGTAAGCTCTCCCTCACAAAAGATACAACAGAAATACTTCTTTATCCTTCACCTACACTCCCACCCAATGAGAATCCTCTACACAGCTCCTGCCATTTTGGCTTCACAGCCCCTCTCCTCCTGTCTTCTGTCCTGTTCCTCCATCCTGTTATACTGCCTGGTAGAAATAACCAACACATTCATGGTCCCAAGCAAGAGGCAGGATGTAACTCCAAGGCCATGGATTCATAAAAGGACACACAGGGAGAAAGATAAGAAAAGAGATGTGACCCTTGGATGTGGAAGATAAGTCTGTGATTTATTTCATAAAATTTCTTCCACAACCCCAGATTGAGAATAGGGAAAAAAGCATGTGCTGCTGCATCTCAACTAATCTATCTTTATCACTCTCTTCTCTAAGGTCATCAAAGCCAGGAAAAATGAGATACTTCCACTCACTCCTGATTCAAATATGGAAACTTAACTGGACTCCTAGAAACCTGGATGCCTCTGATAATGATGTTGGTTGTGATAAGATCCATGTTTCAGAAGAAAATATTGGAAATCCAAGTTTAGGAAGAAAAAAAAATATATATATACGTATATACATATATACATATATATATATATACGTATATATATACATATATATATAAACCAGTTCTTAGCTGATCATGGTGGTGCATGCCTAAAATCCTAGCACTTTGGCCAATGGAAGCAGACAAATCAAAATTACAAGCCGAGTGAGCAACTTAGAGTCTGAGCAAGACTCTAAATGAAAAAAAAAAAAAAATTAAAAGATCAGTGTAAAGACCTTGTTGCAATCTCCAACACCACCAACAAAAACAAATAAACAAAAATCAAACAACAAAAAATATGTTCAGGAGCAAAAGAACAAACCAAAATAACCACGCAAGAAAAAATTAGCTTTAAGCATTATATTTTTATGCTCTCAAGTTGCATCCGTTTATCTATAAAAGTTTCAGCATATTCATGAGTGAAATAAGTGAAACTTACATGTGTAAATATCATATTGCCTCCCAAATATGAGACACTGAAATGGTAAAAAAGGTGTAAAAGGTAGAGTAGGTATTGTGAAATGGGGAGAAATTTTTACAAAGGAAAAAGGAACTAGGAAAGAGGAAAGGGGAAAAGAGAAAAAAGGCAAGTCAGTTATATTATTAGTGTCTCTAAGATAAGGAAGGTATGCATGTATATCGACTGGAGAAGTTTTATGCCCATATTTTATACTCTCAGTAATTGCTTTAAAGATAAAAGTATGCAATGTAGTAACTATTGTTATTCTTGTCATCCTGTTATGAAATTTTGCTTTACTTCTATTCCATAGAGAAAAAAAAAAGATTTTAGAGAAGCTTTTTAACTTATTCCTTATGCATTGTTTTGTATTTTGAATCTATTATTTGAAAAAAATAACCTCTGTATCTAAAGCAGTGTTTTTCCAGGAGTCCCTTTATACTGCGTCTGCTTTCAAGCCAATAGTTCCTGGCCCATCTATCAGGGTGGGGCACCCAGACTAAAAACAGTATTTCAATTTATATTTTGACTGTGCTGCTTAAGGACTAAGCTTGTGAGGTAAGAACAAACTATGTGTTGTTCAGAGACACCAGCCTAAGGGGTAGATGGGGAGTGAAAGCCATACTGAGTTTCAATTGCCAAGACCTGTGTCCTGGAGAGTTGATTAGGTCAGGGCAAAAGTGTCTTTTCAGAGTTTTTCTCCTGGAAAGGACATATGGGCAATTTGTTTGTCAAATGTGTGCCGGCTGATGATTTGTATGGATATATTCGAGTATTGGGGAAATTCTGGCCCTGTCTGATGTCAAAAATCTGACTCCAGTCATTTACTCACACACCAGAAGCTCCTCAGTAGCTCTCCCACCTTTTTATAAGATCTCACATTCCACACATTTGGATCCTTCACGAATCTGTCCCTGGAACATGTGCTTTAGGCTCAGACTGAAGTTGATTTTCAATAACACAAGCAGATATGCTGATTTAACAGTTACTGTTATATTTACTGATCACATATTTGGTATCTGGCATTTTGCAACTATATATGTCACTTTCACATTCATTCTGAAAGTATCAAAGCAGTTTTTTTTCTTTTTTACTCTATCATGGAAGGAAAAAGCAACACAATGGTAAAATCACTTTCTTAGTGATACTTCCATGGCAAATTAGCTCTTGATTTAGAATCTAGGCTATTCCAATTTGAAGCCATGTTTTAGAGGGAAGAATGCCAATTTGAGGTCAAAATTTTGAGGAAAAGAATACAGTTTTCATCCCATTCAGGGGACCTAAGTGAGATTATCACGGGAGAGGTCCTGAGGTTAAAGAGCACACGTGTGCAAGGTATCAGCCCCAGAGGCAGGCAGCAAGGAGCAGAGCAGAGTGCAACAACCCAAGGTCGCAAGAGCCACCTGCATCTTTACTGTATAATTCTTACACAGGTTGTTATCACGTATTATATTCTGACATAGTGCCATAACCAGTGCGTAAATGTTTACCTGTGCTAAACCGAGGTTATATAACTGCATTCCACTGTAAGCCTGGTCAAGTGGAGTGGGGTCACATCCTCAGCTGTCCTTAGATGCCCCTGAGCTTTGAAGCAGTCTGAGAGTTCACTCACAGAAGTTCATTACCATAAAGAACCAAGGGTATTTAATGCCTAACCTGTCTAAGAAAAAAAAAGCACCAACATTCTATCATTATTTTGCGGGGGAAAGATGTAAAGAGTAACACTGTATTAAATTCTTTCTAGTTTTTTGTCTCTTATTCTAGCAGGCTTGGAGGCTAATGAGGCCAACTAGACAATTTTCCATATTCTTCTCTGCTACTATTCATTTTTCCTTCTTTAATATATTTTTCAGAGCAGTGATTCTATTCTAATAACATATAGGCATGTGTTTTTTATTTATTTCTATTTATTTGCACAAGCTTAGTTATTTATACACATAGCTAACTATACATGTGACTATATTAAGTATCTTATAAATACATTTTCTAATAATATTTCTTTTTAAAATTTATTGTGGTTATTTAAGGAAACATATTCTGAATAAAATGCAGAAGTGATAAGATCAGTTTAATCATTCCGATTGAAAAACTGAATTGCAGAGATTCAGTGCAATAATTACAATCATAGCATTACTTGACTAACCAGGAATAAACTTCATCCTGAAATTTCAGACTGCAAAAACTGCCCTTGAAGTCAAAGTTGACTTATACATACTAAGGAAAAAAGCCACTTTGATACACATATGGCATTTTTATTATGAGCTAAACTAGTACTTCATAACTTTAGATAAACTTTAGGTAAACTCTCTATAATTTACTGTTCTTGAGAATGCAAATAATGCTGACTAAGAGTTAGAAGATGAATCACTGAAGTGATCTGCCCAAAGTTTTTATTTTCTTTGTTATGCCAACTTACATTTAAGCTTGTTAGAAGGTCTCTAAATGGTGTAAGCAAGATATAACACACTCCTAAAAAAAGTTTCCTTTCTGATTATGTTTTCATTTACATGGCTTCATCTTCCAATATCAAAACCTCCCTTGATTTTACATTCTTATACTGTGAGCCTTACCAGAGCCCCTGTTTGTGGCAATATAATGTGATTGAGAAGCTAGGTCTGCCATAGGATTTGAAATGTTGCACCACAGAGAATGTTAGGGCACTTTACAGAGATGTTAACTGGCCAGAGTAGTTTGTAACTACTGAGTTTGAGGTATACAGGCAGAGAAATCTGTGTAAGAATTTCTGTAATATCAGAATGTGATACTATTGAATTTTGAGAGTTCTCTACAAATTCTATACTATCAAAGTTTTATTAATATTATTCATAGCTGCATATGAATATTTTCTATTCTTTTTTAATTTTAAAATAAAAACAAAGACTAAAAAAGATGATACAGAATTTAGCAGCCATGTGATTAAATATCACTCAGTCTAAATCTATTGCTTGCCTTTCAGTCCTCTGAGGGTAGTTTCTGAAGAAATCTTTTGCATTTTTATGAAGTTCAAATTCCTAAATTACACCTTGTGTAGATTATGCTTTTGGTGTCATATTCATCAAATGTACAAATCTTTGTCTAAATGACAATCCCAGATATTTTGTATTGTTCTCTTTGGATGTTGTGGAGTAGTTTGCTTGTTTGTTTTTGTTTTTGTTTTGTTTTGTTTTAAGTTTCTACACTTAGCCAAAGATCTTTTTTGAGTTAATTTTGCTTTGAGAGTAAAGTGAAGATAAGGGTCAATTTTTAAACATGAATACAAAAGTGTTCCTGTATTATTTGTAAAAAAAAAAAAAAAGTCCATTTTCCTTCTGCATAGCTTTGTGTTTGGACTCTTCTAGAAAAATCAACAGTTTGCATAAGTATGAAGACTTTTATCTTCTGTTGCTGTATATACATAGCCTTCCTTTAAAAGCACAAAGTCATATTATCTACAATTCTTTCAAAAATATTTTTCTAGTCATTGACCAAGGGATCACAATATACATCTCTACTTATACAGAATCCATTTAGGTGCCAGGTGTGGTGACACAAGTCTGTTATTGCAGCACACAGGAGGCTGAGGCATGAGGATCTTTGTGAGTTTGAGACCACCATGGGCTACAAAGTGAGCTCAAGGTCACTTTGAACTACACATTGACACCCTGAACTACACATTGAGACCTTATCTCAAAAAGACAAAAAAGAAAAAATCCACTTTGGAATAATATGAGGCTTCACATGTTGAATAAAAATCTTGCAATAATATACTTCTAAAAACAACTCAGATGCTAGAATTTAACACGATGGAGAAGACCAGACAAAGGGAGAGGGATTCTCATGACCCAGGAAGAAACTGAGGAAAAAGAGAAAAAGAAAAAAAAAAAAAAAAGGAAAGCATGGGCAGAGGTCTGGAGCTGGACAGGCTCCCATCAACCTGTTCCTGCACTGTGCTGGGCATGTCTTAGAGTTGGGTGACTCAAGATCCAGCTGAGGTTGCAGTTCGACGGAGACGGGGGTTGGTGAGCCTGAGACCCTTGGCGGGAGGACGCACCACAATAGGGAGTGGAACTGGCTGTTGGAGACCACTGCGAAGCAGCTCTGAGCAGGATTTAAATTTTACTAACTGTCTTTCTATGTTTATTTGTGAGTCTGTCCTAGGCCTTGGCCCTTTGCCTGGCAATGATGGGAGCTGATTCATACTAAGTGAACCTCTATAAATCACTGATCTTGGCTGAGGTTTGTAGTAACCAGTGAGGCCAAAGATACCTCAAAGGGCAAGATAAGGCCACAGCGGAGACACCTTGGCTCCTCCACTAATTAAGTAAATGGAGACAGCAGTTAAAGGAAGCTTACTCCTATAGTCTCCATCCTACCATGGATGTTATCTTGGAGATAAGATGGTTCTCCTAAATTGGCATAATTTACCACTTAGACAAGTCCTTGAAATGACTCCCAAAGTCCTGCTCATTTCCTGTGCTTTTCTCAGTTTTCTCACCTTTTGTTCTTGGTCCTAATAAAGTGGGCTAATCCAGAGAAGACTTGATCTTAGCTCTCAGAGTCACAAGCTCAACTAAAGGGTTTTGATCCTCCTGGGACCCCTAAAATCATACAATTTGTCTCTTTTTATTTAACCTCCACCGTACACTCATTTGGAAGATCAGGGATCTAGGACAAAACCCAATAACTGGCGAGGCAAGCTTCACTGACTCGTGGTGAGTCCTGGGAACTGGGTCCTGCAGACAGGGTAACTGACTTGATGACATATTGGAGTTGGGCAGGACAGGCAACTGCAGTGGAGTCAGACAGCTGCTCCTGGCCCAAAGCAGACTGGTGGGATCTGTTTGGGCTGGGTCATGCCCCTGGTCAGAACCCAATAGCCAGGGATGAAACTGCCCCAAACCTGTGACATCTGCAGGGCACAGACTAATGTGCTGAAGGAACTCACTGGTTGATTGGCTCAGAAGAGAGGGGCAGCTCACATCACCCCTGCATGCACCTCACAGATCAACAGCAAACTGGAGAGGGCAGCAATCCCCTAGCCAATACAATTCAGAAAAATCATAAGCAATACAGAAAGGACCTGAGACTTCCACCATACACCTGTCTGAAAGAAACCAGAAACATGACAAGAGAAAGAAACAAGCAAAATCCTGCAGTCACTGACCCAGGGAAAATAAGTCCAGGAGAGGTAAATTCAGAAGAGATCAAGGGCAAGAAACATGCACTATCAGACATGGCCTCAACAGAAATAAAGAAATACCTCTCTGACCTCATTGATGAACTTAAATCTGAAATTCTAACTCAAGTGAAGCAAGATATAAGAAGATTAATAAAAGTAATGCTAAGCACCTCTCAAGAAGACACAGATGGAAGAAGAATGGAAGAACCCAGAAACAGGAGAGAAACTTTTGATGAAGAATATAAACAAAATCTAGAATACATGAAACAGATCAAAAAAAAATAGCAGGCAATTAAAAAAATTCATTGAAAGATGGCAAAATTTCTTGACGGAAACTAAAAAGACTTTCAAAACTTGAAGATAGATTTGCAATATGTGATTGTGAAAGAAAATATCTTTTAAAAATAGCAAGGAACCAGGAAGTAACAATACAAAGGCTATATGATGACAAGAGGATCTACAACTTAAGAAAAAAAATTTGAATGAAGAAGCAGGGGCAATACAAATGAAATAAAAAGGCTTTTCACAGAAATAAGGAAAATTTTCCAAGCACAGGAAAAGGAAATGATATTCAGATATATGAGGCATACAGAACTCCAGCCAGCTACAACCAAAACAGATCTATACACAGACATATAATAATCAAGATCCCAGAAATTAATCACAAGAACAGAATATTAAAAGCTGTCAGAGAAAAGAAACAGATCACCTATAAAAGAAAACCTGTCAAAATCAAAACAGACTTCTCCACACAAACTATCAAATCAAGAAGAGCTTGGAGCAAAGTATTCAAAGCCCTGAAAGAAAATAACCACCAACCCAGATTGATCTACCCTGCAAAACTATCACTCAAAATTAATGGAGAATCAAAATGTTTCCACAACAAAGAGGAACTGGGGGAGTTTGTGACCACCAATCCAACCCTACAAAAAATACTGAAGGACATTCTAGAGAGAGAGAAGAAAATCACTGGGATTCAAGGAACAATGGCAGAAAGGCCTCAATGAAGGGGGCAGACAGAGAAATGAAGGAGAAAAGTAAATAACAATGACAGAAAAATAGCATAGCAGAGATGAGGAAGAGGAGATTGGTTATAATTTCTAACACAGATGACCTGGATATACTAACAAAAAGAAAAACAGGCAGAGTAGATCAGGAGATAGGGTTCATTGAGATGCTCTGAGTAGGAAATACAATCAACCTGAAAGAGTGTTAATGAACTGGAAGTCAAAGGTGAGAAAACAATGCTCTATGTGACAGGGAACCAAAGAGAAATAGGGACAGCTCATCCAGCAGCTGCAAATAGATTGGAAATGCATGACACTTTTGTACAGTGGAGAACTACTCAGCTATAAGGAAGGAAAACCTTGAGGCTTAGTAAGTAAAGGAATATAGCACATGATCAAGCTCAGGAGTAAAAAGGTTCAGAAACATGTAGATAGATAGTGGGCTGCCCCCCTTACCTAAAAACTATAGGAGTTAGTGGAACCCAAACTGTACAAAGCACCCTGAGAAAGTGAAAGTGAAGGAATTGTCTAAAAAAGGAAGGCAGAGGACATTATTAATAGTGTATCAGGATTTAAAAGCAACATTATTCTCATGGCTTTGTTTAGTTTGATTTTATTCTGTTCCAGTCTGTCTACTCATACTAGATATGAAAGCACAGAGAGCTACCCACAAAATAGCAGGATATACTATGGTAACTATCCTTAATTTCCTATTAATTTAAAGTGAAGCCCTGTATTACTTACACTTTCTTACTATGACTGATCTTATTTAAATCTGGTTTGTTAGATCACTGTTTTGTCTTGACTGATTTTATTTGAATCTCGTATGCTTGATAGCATCAAGTCTGAGAGTAGAGGCAACTAATCTGAAGTTGACAAGATTCAACAGGTTACTCATTCTGGTTGGAATATTAACTGCTTTTGAAGTCATATAATGTCTCCAATGTTTTGTTTTTATTAATATTGCTATGTACTGCTCTGTCCAATTATACTATGCCTGATGATATAGACAATTCTATTGAAAATAACAAGAGACATCATAATAACAACTGTAGATCAACTAATATTGTGGTTCTATATGACTTTTTCATTTTGTATTTTTCTAGGAATTTGCTTTGTTGTCTTATTTTGATTTGTTCTTCCTTCTAATACAGAAATAATAGGTATACATATAGAGATTCACACATGCATAGAACTTCTAAAGAGTTTACAAGAATTGATTATAGTTACTGTAAAAAAGAGAGGAAAAGAAAGTATTCTAAAGGATATAACTGCATGTATGTTTAAGTGTGTAAGACTGATAACCATATTACTAAGTTTTTGTTGGATAGGTGAACAGAACTGTTTGCAGACTCACTGTTTAAATGTTCACTTTGTATGCTTTACTTATGTAACTTGAACAACTACTTCTAAGAGGATAATGTAATTATCAACTAGTGATTTCTTACTGGGTTTTTTTGAAATCATGTATTATTTCTACCCTCTTCTTGTTTTTTTTTCTTTAAATAAAAAAAATATATGTAGTTCTGATCCTTCCCCTTCATATTCCATTCTACTGCTGCTATGGTTTTGTTTTTAATTATTCTGTAAACAAGCATTATCTTGCTGATATTTTTGTTGGTATTGCCACACTATGATTCATAGGCCAAGTCTTCTCTTTTTGTATAGCATACTGCCTGTTTTCAAAAAGCCTGTGAGATAAAATGATTTTTATATTTTTAAATATTTAGGAAAAATACATTGATATTGTGTGAAATATAAACATTATATGAATTGAAAACTTCAGTGCATATAAATAAAACTTTATTGTAATGCAAAAATACTCATTTATTTACATGTTGTTCATAGCAGTTGTAACCATAGAGATTTAAACTGCTTTAGCTGAAAACATATGGCCTGCACAGCTAAATACATGTGTACATATAGACCAGGCTATGCTTTTTTTAAAAGAGGATAAAATTAAACATAACAAAACAGAGCAAAGTAGATCAGAAGAAAACAATGTAAGTGACACAGATTTCAAAGCAAGATAATAGGATATCTACCATGGATACTGTAATGTCTTTTGTTTTCTTCTAAATAGTTGTCCATATCTTCACACACAATGAATTCATACAAAACAAAATAGTATTAAACTGATCATAACAGAGTGATGCAGGCATATAGGCCTTCAAAACCAGACAATAAGGAAAACAAAAATGGCTGCTGTACTGTCTCTTGTTCTCATTAAAATTAACTATCCACAACTTCATGAATGTTGAAATTAAACAAAACAGAACAGGTTAAACCACTCTGAACAAAGAATAATAGTATTACTGGATTTCAAAGCATGATGATAATGTCTCTTTTTCTTCAAAGTAGCTGTTCATTTCATCACACGTAACATAATCGATTCTCATATACTGTTTAGGGGAAGTTCTACACATGTACGTGTATACCTATCTTTTCTGTATTAGAGGGGAAAATCAAGCCAAAGCAAAACAAATTACTAGAAAGACACAAAACAAAAAAGACAAATAAGTAAAAATAGCAAAGAGCCCAAAACAATGATAATATAGGCCTTCAAAACAAAGTGGTAGGAGCATAACTAGGGTTGTAATTTTTACATAATGTTCTTCAAGAGTTCCTGAGATCAACAGACACTAGCATGCAAAATTATTCCAATCCTATGGGTGTTAGCTGTTTTGTTCCAAGAACTTATGGAATTTGTAGCATAGTCATCTTAGCTATCCTAAGTGTGATTATACAATTTTAGCTATTTTTTTCTTTTCCATTCCTTTTTCTTCTTCCTATTTTTCCCTGAGATATTTTTTTTTTCCTTTTGAGCAGGTTCATATCCTTTTACTGTATTTATTGAGGATTTTATATTTACATGATCTTACCATATCATACTCAGGAGACAATACAGTATTTACACATGTGAGTTTGATTTATTTCATTTATGAGTATGGTCTCAAGTTACATCCATTTATTTATAAATATCTCAATGTGATCATTCTTTATAGTAGTACTCCATTGCATAAAAATATCCCACCTTTTTTATCCATCCCTCAGTTGGTGGGCACTTAGGTTGTTTCCAAGATCTGACTATTACAAATTGTGCTGCTATAAACATGGGTGCACATATATCACTGTGGTATGATGTTTTCAGTTCTTCTGAGAATATGCCCAGAAGTGGAATAGCTGGGTCAAATGGGACTTCCAATTCCAGCTTATTGAGGAATCTCCAGACTGACCTCCACAGTGGTTGCACCAGTCTTCACTCCCACCAACAGTGCAGAAGGGTGCCTTTTCCCCCACAGCCTCTCCAGAATTTGTTGTTGGTCATTTTCTTGATCCTGGCCATTCTTTCTGGAATGAGATGGAATTTCAGTGTGGTTTTAACTTGCACTTCTTTAATGACCCATGATGCTGAACATTTTTTCATGTATTTATTTGCCTTTTGTATGTCTTTATCATAAAACTGTGTATTTATTTCAGATGCCCATTTTTGGTTTGGGTCATTGAATTTCAGGGGTCTGATTTTTTTTTGCCGGAGTCCAGCTGTGGCAGGGCTCAGGGGTCCCAAAGGTGGTCAGGGAGTTGGCGAGTGAGAGACAGAAGACACTGCACACCCGTCTGTGAGTGAATCTGAATCTGCTTTATTTTTCAGAAGCTGGAGTATATATTTGCTAACTTTTGGCAGTAACTTAAACCCCAAGCAGGAAGCATCCCAGGCTTAGGGCCAGGCAGGGATGATCCTAAACAATATGTGTTAATTAACTTTTTTCACCTTTGTTACACTTTAATCTTGTTACTTAATTAGCTTGGGAAATGTAAACTGACACACCGGGATGCCCACAGGAGGGAGAGATGGAGCAGCAGCTGTGAAGCTATCATGCCTTAGCTGCTCCCTACATTTTTTCCCTTATCACTTATGGGAGTATGGCAGGCCCTGTGAGGACAGTGCCTGTCTTGGGTCAAGGACTCTTCATATGAATCCAACCAGGCCTTACCCGTCATGGGCCTGCAGGACAGCAATTGGTCCTGTGCCTGTCTTAGGTGGCCGGTGGCGTAACATATGTGTCCTAGTTGCCCGTCTCTGGCTGCCTGTCCAGTGTCTCAGGGCAGTTGTCTCAGAGGAATTTTGTAAATCCTCCTCCATGAGCTCTTTCATTTAAAGCTTTTGTATAAACTCTCTCATACTACTCACAGAAGGTAAAATTTCACAATTAGTTTTCACAAAGTTATCTAGAGGGTTTCTAGTAACTCCTCTGGAGTTTCTATTTTCTATTTCATATTGAGTATTACATGAAAATATATATATGTGAATTACACAAATTACAATTATCAGTACAAAACATTCCAAGATCCCTGTGCCCAATTCCCACATGTGGTGTCCTTTTCCTGGAGAAGTGATTCCTTGAAGCGCTCTCCTCCACCCATGGACCTTGTCACAAGGCGTGGATGGACTAGGACACGGCATTTTTTAATTCTTTGTATGTTCTAGACAGAAGTCCTTTGTCTGAGGGACCATTGACGAAGATTTTTTCCCAATGTGTAGGTTTTCTTTTCACTATGCTGGAGATTTCTTTCAACATGCAAAAACTCTTTAGTAAAATGTGATCCCAGTAATTGATTCTGGGAAGCATTTCCCTCACAGTTTGGTTTTTGCTCATGAATTTTCTACCTACCTCTATGTCTTTAAGACTTCTACCTACTATTTCTTCCAACACATTTAATATTTCAGTTTTAATATTTAGATGTTTGACCCATTTAGATTTTAATTTAGTACATGGTGATACTCATGGGTCTAGTTTTAGCTTTTGGCATATGGAGAGACAATTTTTCCAGCACCATTTATTGAAGAGACTATATTTCTTCCAGTGAACATGTTTGGCCCCTTTATCAAAGATAAAGTAGCTGAGTGTGTTTGTAGTTGTAGTTATATCTTCTAGTCTATTTCACTGATCTCCAGGTCTGTTTTTATTCCAGTACCATGCTGATTTTATTACAGTTGCTTTGTAGTATGACTTCAAGTCAGGAATTGTGATGCATTCTGCCTTGCCTTTGTTGCTTAGAATTGCCTTTGTTACTCTAGGTCTTTTCTGATTCCAGATGAATTTTTGGAGTGATTTCTCTGAATCTGTGAGGTACACTAGAGATATTTTGATTGAGATTGCATTATATCTGTATAAAAATTTTTGGAGAATGGCCATTTTCACAATATTTGTTCTTCCTATCCATGAACAAGGGATGTCTTTCCAATTTCTGAGGTCCTCTTTGATTCATTTTTTCATGACAGTATAATTTTCCCTGAATAGGTCTTTTACTTCTTTTGTTAGATTGATTCCTAAGTATTTCATTTTTGGAGATGCTATTGTGAAGGGTGTGGCTTCTCTTATTTCTCAGTGAGTTTGTTGTTAGTGTATAGGAATGTTATTGATTTTTGAGTGTTGACTTTGTACCCAGCTACATTACTGAATTTACTTATTATATCTAGGAGTCTTTCAATGGAGTTTTGGGGTCTTCTATGTAGAGAATCATGTCACCTGCAAATAATAATAGTTTATCTTTTTCTTTTCCTATTCTTACTCCCTTTATTTCTCTCTCTTTTTTAATTGCTCTGCCTATTATTTCCAGCACTATATTGAAAAAGAATGGTGCTAATGGGCATCCTTGTCTTGTTTCTGATTTTAGGGTAAAAGCTTTCAGTTTTTGGCCATTTAAAATGATGCTGGCTATTGGATTGTCATAGATAATTTTTATCTTATTGAGGTAAAGACTATCTGTTCCAATTCTCTGTAAGGTTCTTTTCATAAATAAGTGTTGGACCTTATCAAAAGCTTATTCTGCATCTATAGAAATGATCATGTGGCTCTTATTTTTGGCTGTATTGATATGCTGGATTATATTTATTAAGTTGAGTTTATTGATGTTGAACTATCCTTGCATTCCTGGAATGAATCCCACTTGGTCATTACATATAATCTTCTTGATGATTTGCTGCATTCTGTTGGCTAAGATTTTACTGAGAATTTTAGCATCTATGTTCATTAGGGAGATTGGACTGTAGTTCTCTTTTTTGGTTGGTTCTCTCTAATGTTTTGGTATGAGAGTAATATTTGCTTCCAGGAATGAGTTAGGGAGAATTGCTTCCCTCTCAATTTCATTGAAGAGTTTGAGGAGGGTCAGCATTGTCTTCTTTGACTTTCTTGTACAATTCCACAGTGAGTCCATCTGGACTTCGGCTTTTCTTTGTTGGTAAGGATTTAATTACATTTTTGTTTTTGTTAATCAAAATTGAGTTATTCAGAAGTTTTACATCTTCTTGACCCAGCTTTGGTAATTCATATGTTTCTAGGAATCTCTCCATTTCTTCTGTGTTACAGAGCCAATGAGAATAGAGGTTTTCAAAATAAGTATTGATGATATTCTGTATTTCCACAGGGTGATTTCACCCTTTTCATTCCTTGTTGCATGAATTTGAGTTTTTTCTTTGCTTTTTTAAATAAGATTGGCTACAGGTTTATTAATTTTATTTATTCTTTCAGAGAACCAACTTTTTGATTCATTGATCCTTTGTATTGTTTTCTTAGTCTCTCTTGCACTGATTTCTGCTCTAATATTTATAATTTCCTCCCTTTTTTTGACTTTGGGCTTGACTTGTTCTTCTTTTTCTAGATGTTGAAGGTGTAGCATCAGATTATTTATTTGTGTTTGTTCTGTTTTCCTGATGTAGGAATTCACCACAGTAAATTTTCTTCTGAGGACTGCTTTCATTGCATCCCACATGTTCTGGTAAGTTGTGTTCATATTTTTGTTTGCTGGTAGGTATTGCTTAATTTCTTCTTTAATTTCCTCTGTGACCCATCGATTGCTCAACAGTGTTTTATTCAATTTCCATGTCTTTGTGGGGTTTTTTAGTTTCTTTTATCATTAATTTCTAGTTTTGAAAGTGCTCTAAAGATATAATGGTATGTATAATGTGTAAAATAGATGACAATATTACTGAGCTTTTTTTTAGATCATTGAACAAAAGAGTGTGTACTGTCTATATTTGAGTGTCTAGCCATTTTTTATGCTTTAAAAATTTTAACAACTATTGTTAATAAGATGTAATGTATCAACTAGTGATATCAAGATGTTAATTTTTTTGAACTCTGTATTGTACATTTTCTTCTTGTTTTTTCTATTTTGTCTTGTTAATTTTCTTTTCTTTCTCTCTTAAAATAAGAAATTTCTAGCTTCATGGTGCTATGATCCAATAACATGGGATAATTTCAATTCTTTTGCTTTTACTTAAGCATGTTGTGTAGGCTAGAATATGGTTTCAATGCTGCTGAGAAGAATGTACATTCTGATGTTGTTGGAAAGAACACTCTGTATACATCCACCAAGTCCATTTGTTCACAAGTGTGACTCAGTTATGTTATTTCTTTGCTAATTTTCTATCTTGTTGATCTGTCCCTTTGTGTCAATGGCATGTTAAGGTCTCCTGTTATAATTTTGTTATTGCATATTTGATTTTTTATTTCTGTTAATATGTGTTTTGTATAGCTGGGTGCTCCTGAATTTGGTGCATAGATATTTAAGATTGTTTTCACTTCCTCTTGGAGTTTTCCCCTAACTAGTATTTAGTGACCATCTTTATTTTTTTTTATCATTCTTGGTTTCAAGTCCACATTGTGTGCAAACAAAATAGCTACTTCTGTTTGTGTTTTGGTTCCTGTTGCATAAAATATAGTTTTCCCATCCTTTGACTTTCAGTCTATGAATTTGCTTTTGGGTTAGTTAGAGTTCTTGTAGATAGCATATGGTTGGATGTTGTTTCTTGATCCATTCTGCCAATTCATTTCTTTTAATTGGTGAATTGAGGCCATTTACATTAATGGTTATAACTGATATATATTGGTTTATTTTTGACATGTTATCTTTCTGCTGTTGATTCTTTACCTTTCCAATCTGTTTAATTGTTTGGTTTGCTTAGTGGTTTTTTCCTATATCTGTCTAGAATGTCTTTCATTATTCTTTGCAGGGTTTGTTTGGTGGTCATGAAGTTCTTCAGCTGTTGTCATGGAATTGTGCTATTTATCCATTTTGAAGGACAGTTTTGTTTTTTTATAATTGGTACCAGGGATGGAACTCATGACCACATGCTTACAAGGCAGGCACTTATGCCACTGAGCTAAATCTCCATCCCCTTGAAGGACAGTTTTGCAAGGTACATCAATCTGCGTTGGAAGTCATTTTCCTTTAGTATTTGAAATACTTCACTCCGTGCTCTTCTTGATTTCATTGTTTGTGCTGAGAAGTCTACTGTGATTCTGATAGGCTTTCCTTCATAGGTGATCTCTTTCTTCTCTCTTACAGCTTTTAATACTCTGTTCCACACTGGATTTCTGGGATGGGGATTATTATATGTCTGGGTGTAGTTTTATTTTGGTTATGGCTATTTGGAGTTCTATATGGTTCACTAATCTGTATGTCAGTTTCCATTCTCATGTTTGGGAAATTTTCAGCTATTACTTCTATAAATAGCCTCTTGATATCATTTGCATTATCACCATCTTTTTCATTTATAACTATCAATCTTATATTGTTGTTCTTTGCATCATCTTGTAGCTGTTGAATTATTATTTCCTGATTCCTTATTATTTTTAAAAGATCTTTCTTTTCCTGTTCACTAGCTGCAATATTGTCTTCAAAGTCTGAAAGTCTATCTTCACTTTCATTGAGGCAGTTTTGCCAACTTTGGATAGAATTTTTGATTTCCTGTATATCTCTTTAAATCTGCTTCATGCATTCTGTTTGTTTCTTATATTGTTCATTCAAGGTTTCAGTCTTTTTGCATTGTTCCTCTAATTTTTTAACTATGTCTTCTTTAGATAGGTTTAGCATTTCTTTCATTGTATTTATCATTTCTTCTTTTACCTGGGACATTATTTCAATCTGAATTCTTTCATAGCTTTCTGGACTTGTTTCTTTACTTCAGTTGTTATTATTTCAGGAATTTCAGGTGTATGGCTTACATTTTGTTCTATATTCATATCTCCTAGGCTTTCTTGAGATGGGCTGGTGATTTGAGATTGCATTTTTCTCTTTCCCTTTGTCATTTTCCTGTATTTCTGGGCTCTGAGCAATATCCCAAGGCTTTCCCATGCACTGGATATCACCTCAAGCACTTTCAACTCTCATAGCGAGTAAAGGCAGCTGTCTTCAGTCAAGGAGTCAGTGGGGATGGCCCAGTTAGGCCCACAGGGGCCTTTTGTGTGGCTTCCAGTGATTTTGCTGACTAAGAGATGTCTTACAGGCTCAGAGCTATGTCTGAAATCTTTCCTGTGCCCTAGAAATCACTTCACACAGGACATTGTAGGCAGTTGTCTGTGCCTGGGGGTCACAGGGCATGGCCCAGTTAGGTCTACAGGGACTTCATGTGTGGCCTCCAATGATTTGGGAGGTGAGACAGGGTCCCAAAACTTCCCTGTGCACTGGAAATCACCTCACACCAGAGTCTGAATACAGGCAACTGTCCATGCCAGAGTCACTGGGTGTGACCCAGGTAGGCCCACAGGGACCTCTGGTGTGGCCTCCATTGATTTAGGAGTCAGAGCAGGGGTCTTAGCATCTCAGGAGAGATTACTCAAAGGTTCCCTATGCGTTGGAAATCACCTCCCCCTAGAGTCAGAATGCAGGCAGCTCCAGGACATGATTTTGAGTATTACTTTTCTTCCTGGCACTTAAAAATAAGAATAAATCAATAAATTTTTATACATACTGGTATGAGTTTTCAGTTTACCTCTTTTATATAGGTATGATTTTCTTTCTAGTATTATATTCATTAGTTTCAAACACTTGTTCCAAATTTTCTTTTAATTCATTCCCACTAAATAAATGATATATAGTTGTTTGTCTGATAAGCTCTTTAACTCTATTCCATGTCTAAATACTTTTTTGAGGGGATTAGAGTTCTAATTTGGCAATTTTTTTCATTCAGAATATTTGAACATGTTAATCTACAATATTCTCCCTTGGATAACTTCTGACAAGAAGTCTGCTGTATCTTTATATTTGTATGTGTTCATGTATCTTTTCAAATTTGGCTGTTTTCAATATTTTTGTTTTGTTGGTGAAATTATACCAAGTTAAAAAGGGCTGGAACAGCAATGAAAACAACAATTAGAAGGAACATATCACTTACTGAATGAGAAAAAAAAATTAGCAGCTACTCATTGTATAAGTACTAATATGTAGAATACATGAAGAACTAAGAAAAAGGGGCTCCAAAGTAAAAGACCCAATCATAAAATGGGAAACTGAAATGAACACACACTGTTCTCAGGAGAACAGGTATAAATGCTCAATAAATATATTAAAAATGTTCAACATCTCTGGCCAATAGAGACATGCAAATTAAAATGACACTAAGGTATCATCTTACTCCAACAAGAATCAGTATCATGAAAATAACAGATACAGATGAGTCTACAGGGGGAAAAGAAAGTTTCCAAATTGGTGGTTGGAATGTACACTAGTATAAGCTCTATGGAGCTATCAGTATGGAGATTTCATCAAAAGCTGAAAGCAACAAATTCCATTTATCCAACTGTTCCCCATCTAGCCATCTTCCCGAATGAGTTCAAGACAACATACTACAGTGACACATAATTACCCATGTTTATAGCAGCACAGCTCATGAGAGCTAAAGCAGCTTACATGATCATCAACAGACAAAGGGATAAAATAATACATTAATGTGCAATAGAGTACTACTCTGCTTAAAGAAGGTAGAGTTGAGCCACTTATAGGAAAATGTATACATTTTAAACAACAAAATTAAGTGATTTAAATCAGATATAGCGACATAAATCAGAAGTATTGCATCATTGCCCTTATATGAGAAAACAACTATCAATAAAGAGAAAAAATATATAGACAACAAGAAACAAGGAAAGAGATCTTTTGCAAATGAGAAGAGGACCAAGAGACGAGAGGAACAGAAGGTAAAGCATGGAGATGTGTTATGTTTATGTACCGACTCCCCCTGAGAAATGCAATGAAAACACATACTAATAAAAAGTAAAATCTAAATAAGAATGAATTTTTGCTTTGCTTTGCATATTAGATATTTAAATATAATAAACCACAGTGTTTACACATGGTTAATCTTCACTATTACAGCTTTATCATTGTATGTAGCCTGTACAGCATTCTCAAAGATTCATATTTTTATGATGATTTTAATGTCTGTTATTTCGAGGCAGGTTTGGCCTTTATCTTTTTTTTTTGGATTATTTCTTAAGCTTCATTTTATCTGTTCTGTGATTCCCAATACAGATATTTAAGCCTTTTTTATAATAGTATATCAAGTCTCTTGAATGTTATACTTTGTTTTTATTCTTCTTGCCCTGGTGCTCTCATTTGAGTGATTTTATCAATATTTCTTTGATCAACTGATTTTTCTCTGCTATTTCAAATCTACTGATGATCTGTGGAAGGCAGTCTCTCTCTCTCTCTCTCTCTCTCTCTCTCTCTCTCTCTCTCTCTCTCTGTGTGTGTGTGTGTCTGTGTGTAGCTTGTGTTTTTATTTCTAGTATCTCCATTTGATTCACCCTCACAGTTGCCATTAGACTACTGAAATCAGCCATATGATGCCTCCTGCTGTCCATCTATTTTAAATACTCTGTTGGGTTCTGACTTTTATGTGTCTGACTTTGTCATTTTTGCAAAATAAGATTTCTTGCTTGATATATATATTTAATATCTATGTGCCTCACAAATTTGTTGAAAACCAGAGACTTACCTGGAAATGAGCACAGATGGTCTGCTGTGGGTTTATTATGAATGCTGAGTCAACCTGGTCAGGAGTGAGCCTGTGCTTGTGATTTCTTATTAGGTACTCCTGGTGCAGTGTTTGTGTGTTAATGTTTACTTCACCATCAGATTGAGTCTTCCCTTTACACCCAACCTAATAAAACTTCTCTTACATGTTCATATCCATCCATTAGCAACTAGCTGTTGCTACTTGTTATGTTATGTTTCTTCAGACTAGTACTAAGCCTCAGGTAAGAGGAAGAATGACACAGGGAGTATCCTACTGTCCTGGCCAGCATGTGCCTTTGGCAGGACCTGTCTCTCAGTCTCCAAGGTAAGATTTTCACCTCTAAGACTGACCTACTTCTAGTTTTGATGACCCTGACTAGATGTAGATGCAGACTCTAAATTCTGTACCTATAACAGGTTTCTTACTCTTCTCTAGTAGCAGACCAACTTTTTCTTTCCTCTGATTCAAAGAGTCCTAAAGATAGGTTTTGGTTTTCATCACCAGGACAATTTTGTTTTACAGATAAGGATCCGAGATGAATACATTTATTTTTGTTTGATAGAGAAGGATCCTCTCTTTATCACAATGCTTGATGGTTTCCTCCTCAAGACATGCCCTTGATCTCCATCATGACCAACCAGTGACATCCAGGAAGTGATACAAGTGGCTGCATGCAAGTTCTCCATGTCCCTCATGACCTGGGCTGTGGTAGATGCAAGAATGGTTGCACTGACTGAGAAATGGGTCTTCTAGGTTTATGGTCTGTGTCTACTTTACCTACATTTGTTAGAATAATTTGTCCAACTCAAGACAAGCTGTCTGCTGGAGGCCTGTAGTGCTTTTCTCAAAGAAGTTTCTGTGGGAATCTGTGAGAACCAGTGGGTCATGTGTTTTCCACATGAAAGTCCTTGAATATGTGTATTTGTGTGTCTGTTTATATGTATGTGTAGAAATAAGGATTAAACCCAGGCCTTCACAAATTACATCACAAAAATTTTCTCAAGGGCATGTTCATCAGCTCTGTGAAATTCAAATTTACTAAATATCAGGGTCTTCTATAGAAGACTCCATGACTCCATTCAGGAGAACATGTTCAGCTCTGTGACAAAAAAAAAAAAAAAAAAAAAACTATCATCCCCTTGGAGACCTGACTTTTCCTCCATTCAGATTCTACCTTAATGCCAAGATTTCCAGATTTCAGCTGTAGATTTGCTCTGTTTTTTGTCACCTTGGAGGAATTGGGCTCACACTTATTCCTTTCATCATATTTTTTTTCTTCTATCTTCTAGGCACCAATTATTTCATCATCCCTGTGCTGCTATTTGAGTCAAGTAATATGGGATCCTCCTTTATTCTTTGCTGTAAAAGAAAAGATCACCCAGTCTATGCCAAGCTGATTAAGCAATGCCTTATCAGTCTGGGATGAAATGTGTAGGAAACTGCCTCTGGAAAGAAATATAAAAAAGCTTTACAGCTTCAAAACTAATTAATTTATATCTGAGAACTATTACCAGATCTAGGTGAAGGTAAGCAGGAGTTTCTAACTAGCAAACCAGTTGCCGCCTATGCCCTTCATTACAGGCTCAAACCCCTTCCTTGGGGAGACTAGGATGCTGCACAGAGAAAAAACTAGTGGAAGAGGAAGTAGAGCTTCTCCAGCATCCATAAGATGGCAGCCAATGCAAAGGAAAACCCTGGGGTGGTAGGAGACTCATGTACAGAACATAATAGATCCTGTGGTAGGACCCTCAGACACTAGCAGCTGTTCTCTCGAGACTATGGTGACCATTCATTCAGAACAAGATGCTCTAAGCTTTTCTCTCTGAGTGCAGTCCTATTTCTTCTGTGTTATTGCTTAGGTCTAAACTGACCCACAGAGTTCTCCTGTGTGTGGAAGGTGATTGGATCATCAGTGCATTTATCCACTGCTGAGCTCAGAGCTAAATGTCCTGTTAGAAGCTACATGTGCCAGGGACATGGCCAGGAAGGGTCTATTTGTCACAGATTCCCTTCTTCTCACCATCCTGCTACATGGGGAGCAGCTTTTCCTCTGCCATGCTTCTCTGCTTCTGGTTTCTGTCTTGGAATCAGTTATCCATGGAATGAATTGAAGACACAAAACAAATAAACTTCTCTTCCCTTCAGTTGTGGGTGTTGGTCCTTAGTCCCATTGACAGGAAGTGAGTAAAAGGATTGGTCTGTGCTGGCATATGCAGAGGTTTCTACCTCCACCCAAGTCATCACAACCCTCAGGGACACTCTCAGTGCTGGGTTTCCTGTGGGAAGGGCTGTGGTCTCTGTTGCAACTGCATGCAATTGACGTTCTACTTCTTTTACTTCTTCACAATTCTTAATCCTGAAAGCACTTATGATTTACTTCCTGAAAACTACTGCCTTGAATTATTTTTCTGATGGAATCCAGCTTCCATGGACTAGTATATTCAGACCATCATAGAGATTAGAAACTCAGTGAGTTTTTAAACCTAGCCAATTTTTAGCTGATTTTTCTTCTTGTTACTCAGACATACTTTTCACATTATAACCTTGCTTTCCCTACATAATAGCAGTGTGATACAGAACAGAAGATTATAAAGTACAGAAGAACATAGATTCTTACCTCAGGGTGCTGTGATAAGGATTAAGTCTACTTCAGTGGCTCCCTTGTACCTTGCTGGGAGGAAGGGCTTTGGATGTATGTAGTTGCCTGATGGCATCACATCTGTTGGTTACAGAAACAGCAGGGATCTGTGTATTTTGATTTTTTCTTTTTAATTGACTTTGTTTCATTTTTCACTTTCTTGTATATAGCATCAACTGGTTGGAAAAAAAACCCACATTAAACTAGAGGAGATAAAGGATGAGCAATTTATACATCACTGTCTCTCAAGAACAAATTAAGAGTTTTGACATTACCAGGAAGGCACAATAGGAGTTTCCCAGATCCAAACTCTTCACAAAATCCACTTTACAGCTCCCCAGAGACAAGGACACTCCTGTAAAGACAGGACACATGCTAGGCCCTTGGAACTAAAAAGAGCTCCACTAAGGTGAGGTAAGAGAAATAGTTTATATTGTGGATCTGTTTTGCATGCCTGTATCTTGTAATCTGGGCCACAAATTTGAAGGTAAGGCTGTGCAGTGTAGTACTAACTCTTCATCTCCTATCTTGTTTTGAAATCTTATATCATTTGTATTGCTTCATTTTGTTTTTATTATCTTATTTTCTTTTAATGTCTTTAAAATAATATTTTAAAAGGTATCTCAGACTCATTATTAGCAAGTATATCACTCCCATAATATATGAGAAAATGAACTTAGCTATTTTGTTGTAATTATGCTGTTACTGTATAAATTTAAAGTTTGCTTTTACTCTTTGATGTTTGCTTACTTTAAAATTTTTTAAATACCCAAAGAAAAATATGTCACAGATCTATTTGGTGACTTCATGATCTCAAGAGCACACACACTATTTTGAGAAGTACTATGCATAAAATACTCTCAATGGAAAGCATTTTACAATTTATAAACTGCTTTCACATACATTCTAGAAGACAGAATAGACAGAAACCATGAATGGGAACCACAGTTTCTATCTCCAAATTGGAAGAGGAGAGCATGGTTTGTCTGGCATAACTATTTCACTCTACTCTGTTCTGGTGATTACTATACTTTAAATTAAGCAGAATGACTTGCGGAAAGCCACACAGATAGTAAAAGGCAGTAAAAAGGACTGAATCAATCTTCTCAGTCCATCTCTGTTTCTTTTTATAGCTACTTTATCATTCAGGATGTGAAATAATCTAAAAACAAAACAAAGCAAATGTTTGGCTCTACTTGGGAAGCGATCAAGTGCCCAAAATGTAACCCTGGTATAATTTTGTATTACTAATTATTTCCTTTGAAAAACAATTGATCTCTCTTCACTCAGAATATCTGCATAGATTCTACCTCCCTGTATTGAGGTCTGTACTCCTTTGTTGCCTCCTAAGCTCAGACTTTCTTAAGTGCAGACTTCAAATAAGCACAGGACAGCATTACTCCCTTATGTTACATGGTCAGCATTTCTTCGCAGCACACGTCTACTTGGCATGGTAGTGTCTATGGTTGTTATTGGCTTTTTAAATAATTTGTATTCACAATACATAATCATTACATTTATCATGGGAAGTCACCTATTTCTACTGAATTAGAAAGTCCACAAGTACAAGGATTTCTCTGGGGATTTAGCTCAGTGGCATAAGCACCTCCTGGCAAGCGCCAGGTGGTGATTTTGATTCCTGGTCCAAAAAAAAAAAAAAAGAACAAGGGTCTCATTCATGACTTTCTAATACAGTAGAGAGTAGATACTCATTTAAAAAAAAAAAAAAAGAACAAGGGTCTCATTCATGACTTTCTAATACAGTAGAGAGTAGATACTCAACAAACATTTATTAAGTAAATATTCATTGAATCAACTAGCTATATTTCCCTTTCTAAAATATCAGCAGAGGCTATTACTGTTTACTAATGTGCACTGCTCCATTTGATTGGATTAATGAGGGATAGTTATTTGAGCATACATGAGTTAAATGTTCTCTTGGTACACTCTTAAAGGGAAGAAAAATAGCATAGACAAAAAATAGAATAAAGCACTTTAGTCATGTCAGGGCCCCACTCGTAAAGTAATTTTTAGAAAAATCAAGGTCTATTCAAATTTTACAATTCAAAGCATGCCAAGCATGGAGATGGGAGTCAGTTATCCCAGAACTTGGCAGGCTGAGGCAGGAAGATCCTGTGAGTTCTGAATCAGCCTTTCCTACAAAATGAGTTCAAGGCTAGCTTGGACTACATAGGCAGACCTTGTCTCAAAAGAAACAAAATTTTAAAAAAGACTGAGAATGAATCTTCAACATAAATATAGTCAGAGGTAGACACATTGTTCAACAAACTGAATGGTGAATTAGAGGTTGTTTTTGAGCTATGCAGCCGTGTAATGTCTTTCAAAACACAAAGCTTTGGTTGTTCCATTGTATCTTAAACATACCAACCATAAACAGTATCATGGCTTAAAAAGAAAATGATGAGAGAAAAATATGATAAATTATCATAGATGATTAGGTCTGGAATTGAAAAAAGATTGATTACAACAGAGGAAGCATTATCTGTACTTGCCAAAAGAACTCTGCAGAAAATTCTGGAGCTGATCCGTGAACACACCAGTGAGACAGCTCCAGAAAATCCTAAAAAAAAAAAAAAAAAAAAAATCACGACCAGTGATATGTCCAATATGTCCTACAGAAAAAGGACAGGAAACTACTACACATGAACTATCACTCTGAGAGACACTTGTGTATGGAATGTGCTGTTTGCATGTGTGAAGACTACCTGAAATGTCATCATTTAGGTAGATTTTTTACTTGTATTTTAATTTTAGCTCACAGAATAATTTATTATTGTTGTTATTTTTTATTTTGTAAGCAAACTGTATATGTAGAAAATGTTGTTTACCATAAACATAAGGCATATTAAAAATTTGGCATTTTATTTGATCGATATTTTATCTCCATTTAAGTATGCACTGTATAAGATAGCAAGAACCTCATAAGAAAAACGGAAGACCACTGAGATATCAAGTATGTCCTATAAATGGACAGGAGTGGAAAATATATGTGCTATCACTGTAAGCAATAGTTGTGTTTGGAACATGTTTATTTCCTGTGTAAAGATTGTTGCAGCCTAATTAAATAAAGATTATTTTTGTTGTGGAGATTTATTGCATATTCATTGGAGTTCATATAGGAACTTATTGCTTTTCTTGTTTTTTAGATTTTTAAACAGATTATTGATGCTGAAAATGTTGATGTCTGTTATACTCAACACATATTAAGAATTTAGTATTTTATTTGTTTAATATTTTGTATTCCTTTTGAGTATATAATGTATAATACAATAAAACTGGTAACACTGAAACAAGTAATTCATTAATATATAAAAATATATAAATATGGGTTTTATGCTTCAACTTTATGCTCCTTTTTGAGAAAATTTAACCTGATATATCCCAGGTTTAACACCATATGAAAAAGTTAGCCACCTGCCATAGGCTAAGGGGAAAAACAAAATTCTTCACTCACTTTAGATCATCTTATATATTTTTCACCATCCTAGAATACAGGAACTTTTATTGGAATGTGTATGAGTCTTTCCTCTTGGACCAAAGATTTTCAAGTCCCTAATTTAAAACTTAAAATAAAATATAATTCTAATACAACTTGCACATCAATTTCACTCATTTTTTCTTCTCAATATGCCAACATACAGAATCAGTTAAAATTATTAGGAAATATAAATTTCAATTACTTTCTCCCTTTTTCTTGAGTACATCTGAATAAATTAAAGATTTCAGTCATTTGGCAAAACCTCAAAACAAGATGTTGAGTGGGTTCATGTATTTACAAGAGTAAAAAATTGATCTTTAATTCCGGAGTATAGTAACATAAAGGTAAATATTAAGGCCAAAAAGAGTCTCAAAACAAACGGGATTATAAATCTGATAAGGATCTTCATAAAGGCTTCCTGGCAAATTATCTACCAAAGATGAAAGCAGCAAATACATAATGTAAATATCAGAGATAAAGATGAGGGAATTACATGATATAGTGGAATGAGTTTGTCCTCTCCAAAAGTGGTGTTAGAATTAATCCCTAAAGCAGTGATGTAGTGAGGTGTGACCTAATGGGGATTGTTTAGGACATCACACCTCTGCTCACATTAATAAATGAGAGACACTATAAAAAGGGAATGTGGGAGTGAATTTATACTTTTTTGCTCTCTCCATGTGAGGATAGGGTGAGACATTGTCACCAAATATCAACACCTCTCTCTCAGACTTTCCAGTGTCATGAAATTTGACAAATAAATTTATGTTCTTTATAAGTTCCCCACTTTGGGATACTCTTCTATAGAAACACCAAACAGACTAAGTAGGAAAATCTGCCTTGTCTATAACAGTGAGATTCAGATAACCATGACTGGAATTAGTAAGGAACTTCATTCATTCATGTGTCATACAATGGAGATGAAATGAATGATGTATCTTACTTACTCTTTTTTCTCATAGTCTCTAAGAGCAGACAGGCATGCACTGTAACCACTGTAATCTCCATCCCCTCACTAACACCCAAGATGTCCTGTGCTTAAGTTTAGCCACACTAAATCTTTGAGTATCCATCAAGCTGGAGTGGTTGCTGCTTGCTTTGATCTGAGCTTTCTCTGACAAGACAGATCACTAATTTTTAAGCAAAACCTTAAAATTCAGGGAAAATGTACATTTGCAAATCTGCAAAATGAATTATGGAACATTGTTCTTCATTGGTTATAGCGGTAAGAATTATGTGTGTGTTGTATGTTGGAATTCTAACTGAAGGCATAAACCTTTAATGCAGTACAATTATTTAATCACATGAAGTGATTAAGGGCAATGAAAACCTCTTCAGTTATGGTCACCCCTGCCATACACCCTCTATTCTCTAAGCTCTGGATTGGGACTTTGAATTCCACCTGACCACCCAAAAATGTCTTTCTAGTCCATTATCTTAAGAATAGTTCAATAAATCCACATAAACTGCAACCTGAATCCAGCCTCCTCCCCAATAGCCAGAAACCCATAAATGCCCATTGGTGCAGGAGACCATCACTCCATATTCTCCTAGGTTTTTCTTTGACGTCCTTTTACATAGTTTCTAATCCAGAATTCCGTCTTCCCAGTATAGCACTATCTTCACTTATGTTAGTCAGTTTCCTCTGCTAGATAGATGGCCTCAGTTCTTTCTCTATATTCCCCGTTCCTGGGGACCCTGCTTCCAGGCAGGCATGTACCACTTGTAGATCAGCTGATGAGCCACCACTCCACTACCCACCAGTCTGCTTTGTTTGCTAACATATGAGAGTTACTCTGCTCTAGAAGATACCCACTGTCTACCAAAGCAATGCAGAACAGCACGTACATGAGGTCACTTACTGAGGCATAAGCTTAGTACTCTTCCAGATTTTTAAAGCCATTTTGCTATGTTTGGTTTCACCAATATTAATGATAAGGAAGACTGAGTAATCATGAACTTAATCATTGAAATAATTTTACTAAGAGTCAAGAAGAGAGCTAGAGCCAGTATTGTTTGTATACAGTTGCTAGAACTACATGTTTATGATGACATTATGCTCTGACAAGACTCATACTGATGCGCTATTACAAACAGCGTGAATGAGTCTTGTAATACTTAACAAATAGGGATTTGTGAGATGACTCTCTCTTATCCAGGAAATGCACTTTGGTAATGTTAGCAATAGACATTCTCCTGTCACTTGCATTCTGGAGGCAAGAAGGAAGACAGAAGAAGCTGGAAAGTGCCTCCTCCTTTTCATATTTGAGTTTCACGATCTTAAGTTTCATGTAGGTTGCTAATGGCCAATGTGTCGGGCTGTTGAATGTAAAAATTCTAACATTGGGACTTCTTCTATCTGGTGACATTTGTATGAAAAAAATTAATTATAACTGAATGCTAACTTGTCATAATCACTGAGATACTAAAAGAAGGAACCTGGAGTTTCTGTGCTGGAGGAAATAGAAAGTTAAGAGCAAGGATGGGAGGAGCCTCACTCTGTCCCTGGGCTTCTGCAGTGTGAGCCACGCAGCACTGCTGAGATTGTTGGATGACTCTGAACAGTATCTTTTTTCTTTGTTACATTCAGAAATACTTTATTTTCTTAGCATTTCAGAAAATTACATCTTGTTGTTCCAGATTTTTACTGATTTACCTTCCTCTTCGAGCATAACAGCCATTATTTCGTGCATTGCTAAAAATCTCAAGATCCAGGTCTCTTGCTGAGGTGATCCAAGAAGGTAAGTCTGATGGTGACTGTGTAGAGAATATCTATCTTTCTTCTAGAAACCCTCAAGATAACCAAAGGAAACCCATAATTAAGGCTGACATATATCTTAGGATTGAACTTTGTCATTATTTGATGTCTTATAATGCTTTCTAATGTCATCTTAATGCATTGTATCTTAAAATCTACATTACTGTAGATAACTGGCTTTCCCTTAGTTACTTGTTGCTTAGTAATTTGGTTTTCATTTTTCCCAATTTAGATTTGCTAATGACATACGGGTAGATATCCTAAATCAAGTTTTATCATTTATTATAAACTTGGCTAGGCCTTTTAGGTGTATGCTACAATTACATCCATTGACTTGATTTTCTGTCTTCCCTCAAAGTTATGACAATTCCATATCTTCCTCCTCGCCTTTCTTTTTTAAACTTGTGTCTTGTGCTTTAAGACAAATATATCCATGAAGCCACCTATACTTCTTCTTTCTACCCTCTGCCTTATTGATAATTCCTGTTCTTATTCTCTTTCATCTCAGCCTGTTTTGAAGACATAGCACACCCAGTCAAGTTTGTTTACATATAGTTTAATTTTGTTCTGCAGGATTGGCACTTTTGCTTAGCATTCTCTTGTTAAATATTACTTTCTATGAATATTCCTGGCTATCACTTTCCCTTTCAAAAGGACTGAGAGTTTTAGTGTCACTAGATTTTTATGCTTGTCTGTTTAAATATTGTTTTTATTTAGTTCTGAATTTTGATTGACAATTTTTTGCTCACACAAGACGGGTTGAGAGCACCTCTTTTCTACATGTAGGACTACATAGATGTATCTTGCAATTTACTCTAGATTTCTTTCCATTGGGATCAGGATCATTAAGCAAAGCCACAATCAAAATCAGTAATGCTTCAATAAATAAGTACATAAATGTTCTCACTTAAGTTAAATAATCAAAGATCATGCAAGCCTTCTGACATTGCACATCTGATTATATTTCACAATCACATTGTGTTGTCACAGACACCACTCAAATCTTTTTTTTGTAACATACTGGTTTTGCAATAGATATGGTTTATTAGACCAGTCTTACATACACATGATTCCTCTTATTGAAATCTGTTTTGCTTGAGAATCAGTTTCATTATTATCTTGACTCTGGGTAGACAATTCCCCCCTTTTTTCTGATGGCTTATAGAGTTTTAGTTTTGCATTTAATACTGTTTGATTTCACTCTCTACAATGTATTTTTGTGTAAAATTTCTGTTCATTCAATGGGCCTTTTCAATGTGAGGATTTGCTTGTTCCTTAAGAAGGAAGCAACGAACATCCTCATAAATATGAACATTTCAATTGCACGAAAGATACACAAACACATGGTAGTTAACCAAAAGAACCTCTATATTTCTGAAAAATTGGGATCTACAACGCACACTGAATGTCATGAAGAAAATGCACAGGTGCTAAAGAGGTCTATAGCACAGCACTCAGTCAATTTGGAAAAACTGGAAACTTACAGGAGATAAAAATATGTTGTCTTAACAATTGAATGGGTGGTAATAAAACAAAGAAATGTTGACATGTTTTTTATGGGAAATAGGGGGACAGACAGTGATGTGAAGTGTAGCAAAGCAAGATACAGTATATATTTGTGAAGAATCTGCTGTAAGGTGTACAAAAGTTAGTAACTAAAAAGATGTACACAAATTAAGCAGAACTACTAAGATATTTTAAGGAGGAAAGTTGGTTATTTGTTGGTTTTGCTTTTCATAAGAATTCAAGAATTGTTGAAAACTTTCAGCATGATCAAACCATGGCTTATAGACAGAGAAATGCCTCTATTAAAAAAATGGATGAAGGATGCAAAGCAAGAAACAGTTAAAGTAGTTCCGACCACAAAATGTTTTGATCCTGCACTGGAACACATGTGCACATCCAACGTGTGACAATGATAAGGGTACACAGGACAAGGTACAATACCACAGGAATTCATAAGAGTAGATTAGTGCAGACTCAAATGCAGAAGAGCATGCTTTGGGAAAGAGTTAGAAGCAATAGACATAAAGCAAGGCAAGGCTCCAGACAATACAGAATAGAAAGAGGAGCCTGGAACCTGCACATTGCACAGCCTATAATCTAAGCATTGGAACATAAGCCTACCTCCAGACTTTCTTCCACTCCATCCAACACTGATGCCAACCATCATCAATTAGGAGCAAATTCTTAGGAATGTGTAATGGAGCTGTTCTGCATCCATTTTCTAAAGTGAAACATCTGGTAATTACGCCCCTCTTTGTTGCACACACACTTGTGCAGTGTGGAGCACACATGGATGTGAGTCACTCATGCAGGCACATCTCACTGTTGGAGTTGTCTGAGTACCTGTATGATGACACATCCTATGCCTATTTTCTTTTGTAGGTTCACCTACCTTCTGAAAGATGGAAAATGCATTCAAGGAAATTGTTCTTCTGCAAGGCTTACATCCTCTCAATGACTATCATTTTAGAATGATAAAGACCTTACTGGCTAATGACATGAAACTGAGAGGAAACTACTGTGAAGAATATGACAAAATTAAATTTGCTGACCGGATGGCAGAAAAGTTCAAAAGTGATGCAGGTCTAGGAAAACTGATCACATTGTTCAAAAAGGTACCAGATCTAGAAGCAATGGCTGAAACTCTCAAAAAAGAGAAGAGTGTGCACCTTCCCCAATGCTGATTGGAACCCCAACTTTGTCATGCTCATCACTTCTGCAGCCTGTTCCTCAGAATCTATAGCAAGGGTGACAGCTCAGGTGCCAACAATTTGAAAAACTCTCTGATACAAAGTTCTAATATGTTTCAAAGATAATTATTTGGGGAGGTCACAAAGGAAATTTTAATAATTAGAATAAATTCTCAACAATTTTAATGCTTTTGGTGCATTGGAAAAATTAGAAAATAACAACATAAAATTTATGGAAATTATGTACCACAAATTGGATACAGTTGAAATACATAGATCAATTAATGTTACTTCTCTTTTAGTATATTCATTCTATTATTAATAACTATTATTAATAACTTCCCTGACCACAAATATGAGATAGCATTTAAACAAAAATCTGTGTCTCACAGATGTAAAGAAAGTCCCTCTTCTAAAATCTCTGGGCTTAAAAAAGTATGTAAGATGTCTAACACCAGTATTTTTACTTTGTCATAGCACCAGTGAAAACAAAATTTCTTCTTTGATTTCTTGGACATGGTCTTCTATATAAGATATTCAGTTCTTAGCATCATGAAACCTTTGATTCTTAAAAGGAGAGTAGAGGATAAGTTACTCAGGTACACGAAATTCACAGGGTGAAAATGTTGTTCAAATTTTACCTGGGAAAATGAAGAAAGCACTGAGGCTGTGCTTGTGCCATGATTGCCACCATTGCCTGACTCATGATCAGCCAATGAGGTAGAATTAGAGGAACTGATTAGATACACGAACAGAAACTGAGAGGAAATCACACTGACATTACTATGGCCCTCCCCTCAGTGTGTTGTATCTTGTTTTCTATATTAGTTGAAACGAAACGCAAAGGAAAAGGCAAGAATTCGGTGAAAAGCAGCAAGAGTAAAACCGGTACTGCTCGATATAAGTTCACCTTGGATGAAGATTTCAAACCAGAATCAGATATGGATGTACCTTTGCAAAAGGTGGGCTGGCTAAGTTCCAACAACCAAAGCTGCTTTCGTCACTCTCACATCTTCCCTTTGAATGAACACTTAGTTACATATATAGTGAAAATGAGGTTCAGAGTCAGAAAATCCTCAGTTGTTTGCCCATTTTATTTTTGGACCACAATGTACTCTATCTTGAATAGCATAATTCCAGCTCATAGAAATATAAAGCCATGCTGCCTTGTTTAGTTATATAACAAAACAACATTCAGGTTATTGAGATGACTCACCAAAGCCTATCAAAAAGTCTAAATCTAAACCCAAGCTTTCAAAACATAAGTCTCCTTTCCTTCCATCACCACAGCGGGGGTTAAAATGTCACAAGTGCTTATTGGTTCTACCCAGTATGAAGCAATCATATATCCCCACTGCCTGCCTTCTGGCCGTGTCTTCAGAAAATAAGCTGTGACTTTCTGGTAGTTTCATGGATGTAATTGTAGTAAAATTAGAATCCAGTAATAAAACATGGATGTTCTTGGTATTGAAGATATTGTGCTTAACATTAAGAACTGCTATGAGCAGGGGTGTAGCTCAGAGACAGAGTCTCTGCTTTGCAAGCATGAGGCACTTTGATTTGATCCTCAGCAATGAAACAGAAAAGGATGACCAAGTTCTGGGGCTGTTGGTCAGTGGAAAACTATCTTTCTGTGTGCTTAGCATAAGTGAGGCCTTTGATTTAGGGCTTAGCACCAGAAAGTATACCAGTAAAATAAAACACCAAAAGAAAAGTAAACAATTCCATCTGAGGAAGAAAACCATGAGAAATTATAGGTATGTTGTTCCAAAAAAAGACAAAAGTAGAAGAGAAAATTCACATCTGTATGCATCAACTTTCATCAAAATCTGTCCTCTGTGTTGTATTCTGTTGTGGTTCCTATGCATACCTGGAACTTGGATATATGCAGGTAACATCTAGAAAGAATGAGCAAGAGATGGATTGACCCACACTAGACAAGAAAAAGAAGGTCAGAGTGAAAATTAAATCTTTTCTCTTGAATGTAGTTCCTCACTGAAAAAGCCAAATGTGCTTTGCTTTCACCCAGACTACACCCTCAATGCCTTACTAAAGAAAATAGACTTGCTATAGACAAAGACTCTCATTTTTTGGTGTTGTTTTCCTATTACTGTTATTATTGTTGTTATGCCCAATAATCAACATTTCGTCCAGTAATTTCTCCCATAAGATTGAAGAAATTAAGTGTCGTTTTGTCTTTTGGAACTTGATGAATAGATATCATGAATCAATTTTCTTGATGAGAAAGGCTTACTTTAAAATAAGTGTATAGTAACTACTGACTTTCACTGACATTAGCTTCATTTATAAGCTGAAAGGGTTAGTTCACTCTAACATTTGTGTTTGATTAATCACGTTATGTCAGTGCACACCTGACATACAACACATACCCCTCCCATCTGAAGCAAATGAAACTTTATGTGAGATTTTCATTTGTGGACAGTGAAGTCTGCAACCCTGGATGGCTTGGGTGGAGGGTAGGTGATAAGAAAACATGGTCATATCTTACAATTCCAGAAAAGAATCAAAAAGCAAAGATCCTATGTGATAAGAAAGAAAAGATGTTCTGTGTGTGATTTTGAAAATTATTATCCAGCAATAAAGAGGAAAAATCTGCTTTTTATCAGAAAAAGAAAAATTCAACCAAGAAAATTGATGACTTGGAAAGAAACACAAAACAGCAAAAGAAGAGCTCATTTGGAGAAACTTCCACTACCACCACAGGTCTGCAGAGGCCTCAGGAGCCTCCGCCCAGCTCTTCCACCAGCCCCTCAGCCAAGGTATCAGCTTCCTGCTCCTTCTCTTTTCTTGTTTAACATAGTAACAGTGATCATCAGAAACCTCAGAGCTGCTAAAGCCAATCAGAACAGAACAATGCAGGCAACACAGCACTTCACAACAAGACAATTGGATATCAACAGTCGCTGCCATAATGTCACTTTCTTTGAAATAGTTGAGCATAGCTTCACACACAATAATATCAAACATAAAAAAATAGAATAAAAGCATTCAAGAGAATGAAACTATTACAAGGCATTCTGAACCAAATAACAGAAAATGAACAATGGCTACTATACTATCTCATTTTCCATAAAAAAGTTTGTTTATATTACAACACATATTAAAATTCAGTAAGACACAACATGATAGAACCAATGGTAATAGAAGAACAAAAGCATGGTAGGACTTCAAAGCAAGGTGATATTAAATCAGCAATGGCTGCCATAATGTCTTGTTTTCTTCAAAGTAGCTGTTCATGCCATCACACATAATAAGATCAAACAAAACAGAATAAAACCATTCCAACCGATGAATGAAGACATTTTAAGACTTCAAAGCAATATAATGGGGAACCATTATTACCATAATATCTTATGTACTCTTACCATTTCTTACACTAGGGAGACTACATGGTATTTATACATGTGAGTTTGATTTATTTCACTTATGAGGATGGTCTCAAGTTGCATCCATTTATTTATAAATATCTCACTGTGATCATTCTTTATAGCTGAGTAGTACTCCATTGTATAAAGTTACCACATTTTTAAAAAATTTTTTAAACTTTTTTTAAAGAGGGGAAAAAAGAAAAACAGAGAAAAGGGTAGAAACAATACAGAATTTCAAAAAAAAATAAACAGTAAGAAATCACTAGTTGATACATTTACATATTGTCTTCTTGGATATAGTTGTTCAAGTTACAAAATTAAAGCATACAAAGTGGACATTCAAACAGTGAGGCTGCAAACAGTTCTGTTCACTGATCCAACAAAAACTTAGCAACATAGTTCTCAATCCTACGCACTTAAATATACATACAGTTGTATCCTTTAGAGCACTTTCTTTTCCTCTTTTTGCTTTTTAAGTCCATTATCTGTTTAGTTATATCATGTTTCAGGTTGCTTAGTATGTTTAGTGATGTTTTGTTGTTGTTATTTATATTTTATTTTTTCTTATTATTATTTTTTTATTTTATGTATTTTATTGTATATTTTATTTTGAAGGTAGTAAAATACAGTAGAACAAGACAGGACAAAGCCATCTGAGGCAGTGCAGTGAAACTGGTACAGAACCTCACAGCAGGTTATGGGGGTAACAGTAATAGGTACAATAGTATATCTGGTTTTCTTCACAATAGTTGTTCCTTCAATTAGGTAGAGCAATATCAAAGGAAATACCAAAATTATAAAAACAGATTATTGAATAGAGCAATACCATTGATCAGAACAGAGCAAAACAGAGGTAAAAATATTTGCCTTCAAAGAGATGGCAGAAGAAAATCCCCCTTATTTGCTATATTGCATATAGCCAAACTCACAAGAGATGCTCAGCTCTCTGCCTCTCATTTGATAGTGGAGGGTGGGGATAAGATGGATGGTTGATTCTTAGCATGCGTGCCAGTGGCTCACATCTGCCCCCCAGGGTGGTTGAGCTGGCTGCCTGTTTTCCCAGCACCCCAAGTTCCAACATGGTGCAGATCTCAGGAAATGATGATATGCTTCTCACCCAGAGGCAGACGTGCCTTGGGAGGCCACAGCCACTTACCAGAGCAGCATGCTGGCTACCTGTTTTCCCAGCACCCCGAGTTCCAACCCACAATTTTTTTATCCATTCCTCAGTTGATGGGCACTTAGGTTGTTTCCAAGATCTGGATATTACAAATTGTGCTACTATAAACATGAGTACACATGTATCACTGTGGTATGATGTTTTCAGCTCTTCTGGGAATATGCCTAAGAGTGGAATAGCTGGGTCAAATGGGACCTCCAACCCCAGCTTTTTGAGAAATCTCCAGACTGACCTCCAGAGTGGTTGTACCAGTCTACACTCCCACCAACAGTGCAGAAGAGTTCCTTTTTCCCCACAGCCTCTCCAACATTTGTTGTTGGTAGTTTTGTTGATCCTGGCCATTCTTTCTGGAGTGAGATGGAATCTCAGTGTGGTTTTAATTTGCACTTCTCTAATGACTAATGATGATGAGCACTTTTTCATGTATTTATTTGCCATTTGTATTAATTCATCTGAGAACTGTGTGTTCATCTCGGATGCCCATTTTTGGATTTGGCCTTTCAATTTTGGGGGTCTGATTTTTTTTAATACTTTATAAGTTCTAGACAGAATCCTTTGTCTGAGGGACCATTGACTAAGATTTTTTCTCAATGTGTAGGTTTTCTTTTCACTATGCTGGAGATTTCTTTCAACATGCAGAAACTCTTCAATAACATGTGATCCTAGGTATTGATTCTAGGAAGTATTTGGTTCTTGTTCATGAATTCTCTACCTACCCCTATGTCTTCAAGATTTCTACCTACTTTGTCTTCCAACAGATTTATTGTTTCTGTTTTAATATTTAGATCTTTGATCCATTTAGATTTTAGTTTAGTACAGGGTGAGAGGCATGGATCTAGTTTTAATTTTCAGCATATGGATAGTCAGTATTTCCAGCACCATTTCTTAAAGAGACTATCATTCTTCCAGTGAACATGTTTGGCCCCTTCATCAAAGATAAGGTGGTTGAGTGGGTTCATAGTTGTGGTTGTATCTTCTAGTCTATTCCATTGATCTTCAGGTTGGATTTTATTCCAGTACCATGTTGATTTTATTACAGTGGCTTTGTAGTATAACTTCAAGTCAGGGATTGTGATGCCTCCTGCCCTTCCTTTGCTGCTTAGAATTTCCTTTGCTATTTTAGGTCTCTTCTGGTTCCAGATGAATTTTAAGAGTGATTTCCTTAGACCTATGAGGTATGTTAGTGGTATTTTCATTGAGATTGCATTGAATCTGTATAATGATTTTGGAAGAATGGCCATTTTCAGAATATTTATTCTTCCTATCCATGAATAAGGGATGTCTTTCCATTTTCTGAGGTCCTCTTCGATTTCTTTTTTAGGGTATTATAATTTGCCCTGTATAGATCTTTTACTTCTTTCATTAGATTAATTCCTAAGTATTTCATTTTTTTGGATTCTAGTGTAAAGGGTGTCACTTCCCTTACTTCTCTCTTAGTGATTTTGTTGTTTGTGTATAGGAATGCAATTGATTTTTGAGCAGTGAGTTTGTATCCAGCTATGTTGCTGAATTTATTTTATTATATCTAGGAGCCTTTCAATGGAGTTTTGGGGGTCTTCTATGTAAAGTATCATGTCATCTGCAAATAATGATAATTCAACTTCCTCTTTTCCTATCTTTACTCCTTTTATTTCTTTCTCCTGTCTAATTGCTCTGGCTAGTATTTCCAATACTATGTTGAATAGGAGTGATGATAAGGGGCGTCCTTGTCTTGTATGCATCAGGTATATATTTTAGAATGTTGGTGGATTTATATGCTTTTATCAAATTATAATGTATGTGTTTATAAAATTACATCTGATTTCATGAGTTATTGCCTTATATTGAGTAGAACAAGAAGACAAAAGTGAGTGGATGAGGAGAAATGAACACTCTTCACACTCCAGTTTTGTTGTCACCTCTTTCCTTTGCTCACTCACCATATTTCAGGTTCCTTTCCAACATGCCCCAATTATTCTATGTCTGATGTGGTGACAGTGGCTCTAGTGGTTGGGAATCATTTCTCATGGTTCACCCCTCAGTTACACACCTTCACATGAGGCACAAATGCGAATCTCTCCCTGCAGAGCTCCCCATCATACCTCTTCCCAAAATGCAACACACATGCCCATTGCTTGATTTTGTGGATTCTATTTTAGCTATTTTAACCAACTGCCATGACTGTAATATTGGAATCTGTGATTCTCTGTCTCAAGTGTAGATAATCTGTAAAGAAAGAGAAATGAAGAAAAAGTGAATGCAAAGAATAGTTGTTAACTCTGATCCAAATCTGCCATTTCTTCCACCTCACCGTGACTCATGTTAATTTTGCACTAAAAGTAAAAAGCCAGTTCCTGATATTAATAGGTAAACAACTTGAGAAAAAGCAAAGAAAAATTCATATCAAGAGACTCTTATAAAGTTTTTCATCTAAGCCTCTAGCCTCTGTGTAACTCAAAGTAGAGTTTTAAACACAAATTCACACCACAATGGAAGACAGACTTTCTATATACAATATTTCACAACTTATGATTTAATTTGTTCTTCCTAAAAGATTCAATAACCTATAATTCCTCATGAAACTTTCTGGGGCAGAGCTAGCAATCTATTTCTGTTCATTTTTGACCCAGGTGGTCATCGAATCATTAAATAGTCACTGAAACCTCAGATCCACTAACTCTCTGTATTACAAAGGCATATAGTGAGGAACAAAGCCTTGCTCTTTATCAGGAGATTTCCCAACTATGTCTTCTACAGTATGCATTCTTTTAGTTTGTGGATAGTAATGCACAATCAAAGCAATGTTACTCTTTTTATGCTACTATATCTCCTGTGAATCATATACAGCCATGATTCATGAAAAGGCTGAGGTTGTGAATGAATTCATTTTAGAGGGAGTGAATCAAGCAATCAATGACTACTTTTAAATATTATCCAGTCAAATAGCATAGAGTAGTTTAAACATTAGACCCTGCTATGGTGATAAACAAATTTGATTTAATTGATTCTGAATCAAGCAAAACTTGTTAGTGATAGTAAACTGTTGCAAGTGGCAGGTGTAAATGGAGTAGTGTCTTCCACAAATTCCTTCTCATAGTACTTTTATTCAGGGATGTATCAGCAGGATACATATAAAAGATGACATAATTGTAGAATAGAGCATTAATGCAAACCCCTGCATAGACCATAAAATAATAATGACCATGTTAACATTTGTATGTATTAGGTCCAGTCTGAAACCCATGTTCTTAATGTACATCATCACAACAGTGCTTATAGCATCACGCAAGGATGTTTTGGTTTTCACGTAAGTGGAAGAGAATTTCATAGACTAAATATTTGTCCAGGGTAATAAACACAGTGTTTAAGAAAGTCAGAATTCCAGTCCAGCATTAACCAATCCTAAACTTTAAGTATCTATTGTATATCACCTACCCAGTCAGAGGAAAGATGTTACAATGTCTAAACACGATTCTTCCCAATTTATGGACAGATAGTGTTATTTTCTGTTGTTTTCTTCATAGCTAGGTTCTCTAAGCCTTTCAATATGAAGGATGGTTAGAGTGTACCAAAGAGCAAGCTACCACACCTGAGGCAGGAATCTAGAACTACTTCTTCATACAAATCACTTATCAAAAATAACATCTGATGAGCTAGATAAACGAATGTTGTGAGTGATAAGAACCATGGAAAATTGATATTGGATGTAGAATCTCCCAAACGGCCTTTCATTAGTTAAATTGTAAGTAGACAATATGAATGCATTTACAGATGTTCCCTGCCCTTGTTTACACAGAGATAAAAATGTATTTGGAAATGTATTTGGAATGATCTAATGTTACTTGAATGGGTGTTTTGATTCTCTGAAGAATCTAGGGTCTAATGCATGCTACAAGGAGAATAGAATCCTGTATTTCTAAGAATGTCATGAACTTTCTCCAGCATGGTGAAAATGTAGCATTCATTGATTGGATGGAGCCCTGGGGTTCCTACACCTGAAGACATAGAAACTGATTCTATTGGGCTAATATACAAAGTAGAAAGGGTCTTAGTTAATAAATTTACAAAAAAGCAGCCAAAGTTTTTCTAAGAATTATCTCTTATCTTATACAGCTTGTAGTTTTTTCTGCCTATAAAAAACTCTTTCAAGTAGAAGATGACATAGGCCAGTTTAAAAATGAAGTGTCTGTAGAGTCCATGACAGAACAATGCAATTTTCATTTCATTTAAAACACTTTCTCTGTGACTTAGGTCATTTCTGGTTTTTAGATTCAAAGTCAGGAACAGACTGTAGCCTTTGAGTTCTTCAGGTATGTGTCTCTGGAGCAAGCAGCACAAGAGAAAGCATGAATCCTAAATATGACTGGATGGTAGGAAATTTACACAGGAAAAATAACTCTAACACTTTATAAATATCCAAGCAAAGATTATAATTTCAACGTCTGAGCCTTGTTATTTTGATGACAGTTTAAAATTTAACTTGCTTGTAGAAATACAGTTCAAAACAAACCTGGGAGTGAAACTGCATTATTATATATGGCAGAATTGCAAACCTTTCTTTTATGTGTTTCCCTTATCACCTGTGTATGGAATTTTTATAGAGGAAAGCATGGGAAATTTAAAATACCTTTTCATCACAATACATACAAAAATCTCTAATAGACCTTAGAGAAATAATGAGTATAAAAATGTTTCTGTTCATTAAGCATTTATTTAGTCCTAACATCTGAAAACCTATTTTCTCTGTGTGTGGCTTTCTATCTGTAAATGGAACCTCATTTATTCTTTACAAAATCATATGGATATGCTAATATTTATACATTCCACATATGAGAAAACCAAGGTATATACCCATTAAAATGTATAAGTATGAGTACATACAAGAAGCAGGATACTAATATCCACTAATACAGTCCAGGATTTAAGTCCAGCTATAGAGAAATTTAAGGCTTATTTATGCAATATAATGAATCCAAGGTAAGTGTTCAAATGCTAAAATCCATGCAATTCATCTTTAAATGATTTCGAATAGACAGATTTATGCTTTGGTAGCTTAGAGTGGTTGAGACTTGTGAATGAGGCATTTCAATAGTTGGCACGTTAAAAAGCTGGGAACTGAATGCCAGAACTGGGAAAAACTGAGGCAAGAGGGCTTTTACCAGTGTAATTGGAGGCAGTCAAGGTATATGATTTCATAGATACTCTCCAGTATTTCTTGAAAATTTTGCTAAACACAATGCTTTAATTAGAATTTTAAATTCCTGTGAAGCATCAAAACTACTGAAAGATTCTGGTTGCTTAAATCACAACATAGAAAGAGGTAAAGAACTGTGGGTTTAAGGGATTTTTGTGTTAGGTTTATGATCAGAGGACTGGAAAGGATGTGGAACTAGACTCCCTCTTCATTAAAGAGCACAGAGTGGGGACAGCTTTGTGTATTGGCTTAGTGGGAAACACTGAATCAAGAGAAGGCCTTGGGTGTGAACTAACTTTGCTACAAGTCATGCTGCCTCCAGAATAACTCCAAGAATTGTGCCTGATCAAATGAGCTTGGCCAATTGATGGAAAATGACAGCCTGCATTCCATTTCAGGCCAATGAAATTTTGATCATTTAAGGTTTGCACTGTTTTGAAAGAAGAATACAAACCTTGACTAAGACAGGAGAAGACATCCCAATATATGTTAACTCTCCTGTCATTCAGGAGGAAATTGACTGAGTGAAGTTCTTAACTAAAAAAAGAAAAATGTGAGCCGGGGATTTAGCTCAGTGGCATAAGTGCCTGCCTGGCAAGCATGAGGTTGTGAATCAATCCATGGTAAAAAATAATAATAATTATAATAAAGCAAAGGAAAATGTTCTATAATAACTTGCTGTATATAAAAAAGAAAGATGTATTGAAGTGATTTTCTAAGACAACAAAAAAGAATAAAATCTTTTTTCCTTAAGAAAAAGTAAAACACAGTCATTAAAACAGAGGACTCTGTGAAGGTATTAGAGATTGAAGAGTCACCACCCAGCATACCTCCAACTGGGAGCTGTCCCAACATCCTTCCAAAGTCTCAGTCACATCACTCAGCAATCACCACACTCCTCAGATGCTGCCAGTGCCACCCAACAGTCAACAGTCTCCACAGATGCATCCAGCCACACCATCCACACACTGTGCAGCCTCCAAGGCTGCCTCCAGAATCACCATCTGGAGGTCTCCAGACTCCTCAGATTCCTCCAGCCCCTCCAGCATTCTCTACTTGTCCCACATCCCTCTAGCACCATTCAGTGATCTCCACACTCCTCAGATGTTTCCGTGAACATCATCCAGCAGTCCCTTACCCATGGTAAATTTCCTGTTCCCACAAAATATTCTCAAGGATTTATATAACTTTATGAGATTTTTCTGAATAATCCCTTATGATATCTGATGATTTACTTTATCAAACCATACTTAAATAAGTTTGAATTTTAATTCATTTGTGTCTTGCTGCATTAGAGTTGGCCTAGGATTCTAAGGACCTAATGATCCCTACTTCATAATATGTATTATTTGACATTCATTTGTTTAATTTTATTTTTAAAAATTACCTTGCTTTTTTGTAACAAATCACCACAAAATGATATCAGAATGTAAAATAGTGTGTGAAATTAGAGTGATGCAGAATTTATCAGTAATGATTTTCATTTCATTTCTGTTACACAAATAACTTTTTAAAAATTTAACATAAGTAGATACATTGACAAAAATATTAATTCAACTATCTCAAACTCCCATCACCATTCACCCTTTTTTATTTTCTCTTTATTATGCATAACCAAAGGGTATCATTTTCTTTCATATTGGATAACATTTCTTATGTTTTATAACCCAGGTTCATAAAAATTACTTAAAATATTTTGAACTGCCATTAAGGTAATCCATGGAGATTAAAATTATTTAATTGTATGTGAAAATTACATGGTTATTCTATACATTATAAAAATAACTGTATTATTTGACTTATTTTGATTAGTCCTTTTACCTGCAATAAACATACTAAGAATATGTAAACCTCAGTCCTCTTTTATCATCCACAGAGAGAGTTAAAATTTACTCCCTAAATCTTGTGCACTTTTTCCTAGGATGTAGATGTCACTCTTCTCTGACTCTGCTGATGCTTAAATTACAGAGCTTAGGAAGCAGGTGTTAAGAAGCATCTGACCACATGGAGGAGTACTCAGAGCTAAGTCCCTTCACTCCCAGAGCACGGTCTGCATAAACTTTTTCTCTTGGAATCACATCAAGCATTGCTGGTCTATAGAGGCAACTAGCCTGCCTTCAGTCAGTGGTTCCTAGAACTCCCATATTTGTATCTACACTTCCTCTTCCAAATCATCAGCCTCTCACTCAACTCAAAATACTCACCTGGAACTCCAAAATAGCACAGAATTCTGGAAGGGCAGGTGTTCCAAGCAAAGTGCTTCATGCCTAAATTCCATTCCTATGATTCACCTCAATTCCTCTGCATTATTCATGGTGGTGAGGTTCTAGCCTGGACCTGTTCAGATTAGGAGAGTTCTTGACGTTCTTCTAGTTGGTACCTTATTAAAACTTACACAAAGCAGCACTGATTTATTGGATAGGGCTTTGTGATTTGAGTTTCTACAGTGGCTCTGATGATTAGATTACAACCACCAGATATTACTATGTAATTTTTCTCATCTCTTCTATTAGCTAAGTAATACCATGTCAAACACTGCTTGCCCAAAGTTCGCTAGCAAAGGTGCTCTTTGAGCATAAACACTGAACCTGAGATGACTCTCATGAGTCAATGATTATCTACTGTCTTCATTGTGCTTCTGTTTTATTGTGTACTATTCAAGGAGAAGCCAAGAAGGAAGTGTGTGCCCAGTGAACCTGCTGAATAAAATTATTACCAGCTGGGCCCCAAAGAAGTGATGGTGTTGAAAGTGACAGAACCATTTAAGTATCAGAAGGGAGCTACAGAGCAAATGATGCACGCCACAGTGGCAACTGAGAACACATTCTTCTGAGTGAAGGTTTTTGATATGAAAGTAAAGGACAAGTTCACCCCAAACAATGTCATTGTCATATCCAATTATGTTGGTCGAGATGGCTTCCTGGAGATAAACAACTCAAGTGTGTCTAATGTGAGTGCTGACCGAAAGATGAACATCTCAACTACTTGATTAAGCGTGCCAAAGCAACTCCAAAAATCAGCCAGCTTTGTTCACAAAGTGAAGGCAAATATGTGAACGGAATATTTCTGGTGTGTAAGGTAAGTCAAGGCATTAATTTGTAAAATTTCATCTGCAAACTCAGATTTTAAAGTTGTAACCGGTCACCTTCACTTTGGCCAGTTTATTGAACACAAGAAACAAGTTCCCTTATATCAGGGACAGCTGAGTGAGGCTTCCCTGCCTGCGGGGATAGTAAGGCTCTTTACATTCCTCCTCTCTAGGTATCACCATGCACAGGTAAGAATGAGATTTACCAAGAACCTGTAGTATTTTTTCAACTATGCTGATCCATTCCTAGTCATCCTGATAGTGCACAGTGAAGAGCCTCATCTATATCTGGGAAAACTGAATTGTGAATAAGGCATTGCCTCCCTTTTAAGGGCTGTGGTTGTAAAGGCCAGAATAAAAAATCAAATTATTACTCCAGCCTAGAAAACAACTGTGTCCAACACTAACCTTGGATTCCTATCATTTGTACTCTAAATTGCTCTGACTTCTTCCCATTCATTACTTTTCTACAAGAAGTTGTTGAGCAACTGATTTCTGCTCCGCATAACAAGAGAAACATAGACGTTGAGGAGACTAGAGCAGGAGTGGACAGCCTATGGCCAGCATTCCACAGGGGGCAGGCAGAGCCCTCTCTGTCAGCTTGTGAGCCAAGTTACCTCACCCTCTTTCCAACAGCTGAGCATTCAGGTTTTATTTCAGTGTTGGCACTTGGTGATAAATAAGTGGTTTGGGGTTGCAGTTTGGGAAGTCTCTCAAAGATTCACCATCACTGTTCTAGAGAAACATACTACATCTTTCAGTTTATATACAGGGAACATAAACACCAAAATGTTTGGAGACTATCAGTGTGTCTTTCCATCCCTGTACTCCTTGTAAATCGTACCTTTAGCTATTCAAAGTACTATTTTACAAACAATTATGTTGTCTTTGAGAGTAGTTTATTACTTTCCTCTGTATTATTTTCTATATATTCTATAAATGGCTGCATGTACATATTACATTAGTAAAGTAAGTAAGGTACAAAGGATAATATACATTTAGTATTTGAACAAATTCCAGAAAAGTGCAGAGAAGATAGAAGACATTATAACTCAGATAGCATTACTCTCTTAATGAAAATTCCCAGTAGTCTTTTTCGGTCCTTGATGAGCTGCAAATGATCTTCCTTCTTCATTCTTGTGGAGCTATAAATCAATAAACCCATCAAACTAATCAGATTTCTCTTTAGACTCCAAGAATTCTCAGGTATGCTGATGTGAAAACAGTACAAATTAGAAATATAATTCATCTAGAAAAACTAAGCACATAAGACTAAGGAAGGAGAATCTTAGGAAGAGTACAAAAGACAATTTCCCAACCAAAATATCTTAAGTAATATGATGACTCTAATCTTGAATTGCACATCTGTTTACCCTGTTGCAAATCAGTTTCCACTAACACTGTGTATTTCACTTAGAAGTGAAAATTTCAGACATATTTCTCAGCACACACATGGTAATAATTCTTTTACAGAAAAAGATGGGGTGAAAATTCATTTTTTATGAAATACAAGATTGTACAGTAAAGATGGAAGTAGTGGTACATGGATGGCTGGCCAGTGTCTACTGTGAAGAAGGAGATAAACTTGACCTCACTTGCTTTGAAGTGGCCTTCAGTGGGGATGGCTGGCAGCTGAGATCTGTGCTCCATAGTCATCTCAAGGTCAGTATTGATTGGGAGCATTATTCTGCCAATTGGAGCCTTAAGTATTTTATGCTGTGCTTCAGAAAACTGTACAGCTGACATTACACACAGTCAGTAAAGCCTTCTAAACTCTCCCTCACAGAAGACACAGCAAGAATGCTTTTATATCCTTCAACCACACTCCTGCCCAATGAGAATCCTCCACACAACTCTTGCCATTTTGGCTACACCAACACCTCTTCTCCTCTCCTCTGTCCAGCTTCTACACCTGCGCTCCTGCCTGGTAGGAATAATCAGCACATTTCATGGTCCCAAGAAAGGGGCAGGATATAACTCCAAGGACATGGATTTATGAAAGGATACACAGGGGATAAGGCAAGAAAAGAGATGTGGCCCATGGATGTGGAGAGTAAGTCTCTGATTTATTTTGTAAAATTTCTTTCACAACCCCAGATGAGAACAGGGGAAAAAAGCATGTACAGCTGCATTCCAACTAATAAGCCAGGAGAAATGAGATATAGTCCCTCACTTCTGATTCAAATATGGAAACTTTACTGGAGTCCTAGAAACCTGGATACCACTGATGACATTGACGGAAATAAAATCCACGTTTCAGAAGAATTTACACAAAGCCAAAATTTAGGAAGAAAATACACCTATAAACCAGTTCTTAGCTGATCATGGTGGTGCATGCTTAAAATCCCAACACTTTTGCCAACAAATGTCGAAGAATCAAAATTAGAAGCTCAGAGTAAGTAATTCAGAGTCTTAGCAAGACTGACTCAAAAAATAAAAAAAAGAAAAGTTTAAATGGTCAGAGGAAAGACCCTAGATGCAATCCCCAGTATGGCCAATCAAAAGCAAACAAAAATCAAACAACAAAAAACATGTTCAGAAACAACATAACAAAACAAAATAAACAAGAAAACAAGCAAAAAATAGCTGTAAGAATTTGATTTTTATACTCTCAAGTTGTATCCATCGATCTATAAAAGTCTCAGGATACTGTGAGACTTACATGTGTGAATATCGTATTTCCACCCAAGTGTGAGGCACTGAGAGTAAAGACGGTCTAAAAGGGACAAATAGACATTGTGAATTAGGAAGAAATTTTTAAAAAGGAACTAGGATTGAGGAAAAGAGAAAAAAGGAAGGGAAAAGAGAGAAAAGAGGCAGCTATATTATTATATTATTAGTGTCTCTAAGTTCATAGAAAAGGAAGGCATGCATTTATATCAGCTGGAGAACCTTTTATGCCCATATTTTTACTCTCAGTAACTGCTTTAAAGATAAAAATATGCAGTGTAGTAACTATTGTTATTCTCCTATCACCCTGTTATGAAATTTTGTTTTACCTTTTCTCCATAGAACCAAAAATAATAGATTTTAGAGAAGCTTTTTAACTTACTCCTTATGCATCTTTCTGTATTTCCTAAATTCCACATTTTGAATCTATATTGTCTATAGTTTGAAAAAAATAAATCTCTATCTAAAGCAGTGCTTCTCCAGGAGTCTCTTTATATTGCATTCGCTTTCTAGCCAATAGTTTGTGGCCCATCTATCAGGATGGGGCACCCAGAATGAAACCAGAATTTCGATTTGTATTTTGACTGTGCTGTTTAAGGACTAAGCTGGTGAGGTAAGAACAAGCTGTGTGCTGCTCAGAGACACCAGCCTAAGGGAAAGCTGGGGGAGGGGGGTGAAATCCATTCTGAGTTTCAATTGCCACGACCTGTGACCTGGGAGAGTTAGTTAGGTCAGGACAAAAATATCTTTTCAGAGTTTTTCTCCTGGAAAAGCCATATGGGCAATTTGTCTACAAATGTGTGCCTTCTGATGATTTGTGTGGATATATTTACTTATTTGGGGAAATTCTGGCCCTATCTGATGTTGAAAATCTGACTCCAATCATTTACTGACACACCAGAGGCTCCTCAGTAGCTCTCCCACCTCTGTCACTAGAGCTCACATTCCACACATTGGGACCCATCAGGAATCTGCTCTGGGCACATGGACTTTAGGCCCAGACTGAAGTTGCTTTTCAGTAACACAAGCAGATATGCTGATTTAAAATTTATGGTTATATTTACTGATCACATATTTGGTATCTGGCATTTTACAACGATATATGTCACTCAGTCTTCACATTCATTCTAAAAGTTTCAAAGTAGTTTGTTTCTTTTTTTTTCTTTTTGCTCTGCAATGAGAGGAAAAAGCAACATAAAGGTAAAATCACTTTTTTAGTGATACTTAGATGGCAAATTAGAGCTTCATTTAGAAACTAGGCTATTCCGATTTAAGGTATATGATTTAGAAGGAAGAGTGTGAAGTTACCTTCAAAATTTTGAGGAACAGAATAGAGAAGTTTTCATCCCATTCAGGGGATTTAAGGGTCATTTTCACGGGTGAGGCTCACAGGTTAAAGAGCACATGTGTGCAAGGCCTCGGCCACAGCAGCAGGCAGCAAGGAGCGGAGCAGAGTGCAACAACCCAAGATGGCAAGAGCCACCTGCATCTTTACTGTATAATTCTTACACAGGTTGTTATCACATATTATATTTTGACATAGTGCCATAACCAGTGCGTGCATGTTTACCTGTGCTAAATCATAGTTACATAACTATAACCAATGCTCAACTTATCTAAGAAAATAATGTCTAATCTTCCTCCATTAAGTCTGGGGAAAAGATGCAAGGAATAACACGGTATTGAGACCTTTCTAATTTTATGTCTCTTATTCTAGTAGGCTTATAGACTAGTGAAGCTAACTAGACCTTTTTTTCTCTTCTTGTAGGGTACTATTTTTTTAATTTTTTTAATATTTTACTTTTTAAGAGCAGTGTTAACTCTTCTAATTACATAGGCATGTGTTTTTATTTTTATTTATTTATTTATACATGCTTAGTTATACAGAGTTAACTGTACATGTGAACACATTACATATCATGTAAAATATTATCTAATAATATTTCTTTTTAAAGTTTATTATGGTTATTTGGGGATCACATTCTGAAGGAATTGCAGAAGTGATAAAATCCAGTTTCCTCATCCAGATTGAAAAACTGAATTGTGGAGATTTAGTGCAGTGATCATAGTCACAGCGTTACCTGACTAACCAGGAACAGACTTCACCCTTACATTTGACTGCAAAAACTTCCTTTAGATTCAAATTTGACTTATAGATACTAAGGAGAAAAAGCCACTTTAATACACATGGCATTTCTGTGATGAGCTAAACTAGTACTTCATGTAGCTTTAGGTAAACTTTCTATAATTTACTCTTGGTGAGACTGCATATGACGCTGGTGGAGCTAAAGGAAGACCCACTAAGTGATCCGCTCAGCATTTTCACTTTCCTTCATATGCCGATTCTCATTTGAACTTGTTAGAAGGTCTCTAAATGGCATAAGCAAGATTTGACACACTCCTAAAAAGGTTTCCTTCCTGATTATGATTTCTTTTACACACCTTTATCCTCCAACACCACAGTCCCCTTCAACTTTACATCCTTGTACTTTAAGCCTTACCAGAGCGCCTCTTTGTGTCAATATAATGTCACTGAGAAGCTAGGGCTACCACAAGATTTGAAATGCTCAACCAAAGAGAAGGTTAGGACACTTCGCAGGGAGGCTAGCTGCCCAGAGTAGTTTGTAACTACTGGTTATGAGGAATGAAAGAGGCAGAGAAATCTGTATGAGAATTTCTGGAATATCAGATGGTGACCCTAATTAGAAAAGACACACACAACCACTTGAAAGAGTTCCTTCAATTGCTAAAACAAGGATAATAACAGAACTAATATAATACTAATTGCAGAGCCATAACTATTAAGTTAATTCTGCTGTTAAATGAAGCACTAACCATCAGCTACCCTCTCTAAACAATTAAAGATAATCATCATAATTTCTTATTTAACAGTATAGCTGATAAATCTTTATCAGAACATGTATATCTGGATTATACCTTTAAATTCTTTTAATGAAAAACCTAGGATTCATTTAATATCTTTTTAATAATGATAACTTCAGTTGTGTTATTTTGTTTCTAAATATTTCAAAATTGGAAATAACTTAAGAAATAAATTTCAGGAGGTGGAGCTACAATTGCTCATTCAGAGCATTTGCCTGGTGTACATGAAGTTCTGAGTTCTGTAGCCAGCATGGTGAAAGAGAGAAGAAAGGGAGAAAGGGAGGAAGGAAGGAAGGGAGGAAGGAAGGAAAGAAGGAAGGAAGGAAGGAAGGAAGGAAGGAAGGAGGAAGGAAGGAAGAGAGGGAGGGAGGGAGGGAGGAAGGAAGGAAGGAAGGAAGGAAGGAAGGAAGGAAGGAAGGAAGGAAGGAAGGAAGGAGAAAGAAAGAAAGAAAGAAAGAAAGAAAGAAAGAAAGAAAGAAAGAAAAAAGAGAAAGAGAGAGAGAGAGATGGGGATTTAGCTCAGTGGCATAAGTGAGTTCGATCCTTGGTACAGAAAAAAAGTTGTTTTAAGAAAGAAAGAAAGAAAGAGAGGAAGGAGGCCAGTGGGGAAGGAGGGAGGGAGATAGGAAGTGAGGAAAGAAGAAAATTCAGTGAATTAATGACTGTAAGCCGATGTGTCTAGGTTAAATTCTTAAAAATAGAATTTCTGGGTCAAAGAATATAAATATCAATGTAAATTCCTATAGATGCACCAACTAATACTGGTGGGCATTGTTTTTAATGAATGCATCACAGTCACATCTACAAACATTTGAAATTTTTAATTTCATGGACAAAAAAATAAGCAATTTTTAAAACCAGGTATTAGTCTTTATGTGTGTGTTTTAAAGTTTTTTTTTATTCATGATAAGCAGAGGGTATTATTTCAGAGAAATTTTTAAAAACAAGATGAGATAAGTACTTAAAAATACCACAATTCTGTGTTACAATTTGAATATATTCTGTGTTTATACAGCAAAAAATGCATACAATGAAATTCATGAAAATTAATGGAAGTTTTTGTGAGTTTCTACAAAATTATGTCATATTAGCATCGCAAAAATCAAGACATAGAGTAGTTTAGCCTAATCACAGCTGGTAGTTACCAGTGTATTTGTGTTTTCTGTAGTTTATCCCTTTTAATTGTTTAGTAATATTCAGTTGCATGAGTACACCAAACTTAATCACTTCCTAGGTGAGGGTCAATAGCATGTTTAAGGTTTTGTGTAGCTAAAAATGAAGCATCCATAAAAATCCTCATACAGACTTTTGTGTGAATTTACACTATCATCTCAAGTCTATAAAAACTTACCATGAGAGCACTGGATCACATGGACAGTGTATGTTGCTCAACTATGGGGGACTGTAACATTTTTAATTTCCTGCAGCAATAAGTGGAAGTTTCAGTTCCTCTTCATTCTCCTTAGCATTTAGCATGATAGAGGAATATTAACCTTTTACTCCTTTGGCAAAACAGTTGTACAATTTCACATTCCCTCCACCCAGTATTGGGTAACTGCTTTTGTTGCTTCTTATTCATCTCAATACTCACCAAGATCGATTTAATTTTAAAATAAATTTTAACAATTCAATTAAGTGTATACCACAGTCTGATTTCTATGCCACTCAAGATAAATTATACTCAGTATCTTTTTATGTACTGCTTTGCCATCCTTTTATTATGCTTTGCACATTCTTAAAAAGTGTTGGCTTATCTCATACTGTTAAAGTTTTTTTTTATTTAAAGAGAAAAAAACAGGAAAAAGGTAGAAATATTACAGAATTTCAAGAAAAGAAGATAAACAGTAAGAAATCACTAGTTGATAAATTACATATTGTTCTTTTAAAATTGTTATTCAAGTTACAAAATTAAAGCACACAAGGTGGACACTCAAAGCAGTGAGAGTGGAAAGAGATCTGTTCAACAATCCAAGAAGAACCTAGAAATATGGTCATCAATCCCACACATCTAAACATACATGCAGCTACATCTTTTATAGCACTTCCTATTTCCTCTTTTTTTACAATGGCAATTATACATTTTTAAAATTTTATTTAAAGAGAAGAAAAAAGCAAAACTGAAAAAAGAGTAGCAATAATACAGAATTCTAAAAGAAAGAAAGAAAAAGGAAATTGAGAAAAAGCCCCACTAAGAAATCAGTAATTTATAAATTACATACTGTCATCGTTGATGTAGTTGTTCAAGTTGCAAAGTTAAAGGGTACATAGTAAACATTCAGACAGTCAGACTACAAAAAGTTCTGCTCAAGGATCCAACAAAGATTCAGCAATATGGTCATCTATTTTACACACTCAAACATACATGCAGTTATATCCCTTAGAGCACTTTCTTTTCCTCTTTTTTACAATAGCAATTACACATTTTGGTTTTATTACTCTTGTAGTTCCTACTTACTTTTTACACTAGAGACACAATATGATATTTATAAATATGATTCTTATTTATTTCACTAATGAGGATAGTCTCAAGTTGTTTCCATTTACCTATGAAGGCCTCAAGATCATCCTTTTTATAGCTGGGTAATATTCAAGTGTATAAAAATGCCACATCTTTTTCATCCATTCGGCAGTTGATGGGCATCTTGGTTGTTTCCAGGATTTAGCTATCACAAATTGTGCAGCTATGAACATGGGTGCACATATATCACTGTGGTATAAACTTTTCAGTTCTTCAGGGAAAATACCCAGGAGGGGAATAGCTGGATTGAATGGGGCTTCCAATCCTAGTCTTCTGAGAATTCTCCATATGGATTTCCATAATGGTTGCACCAGTCTACATTCCCACCAACAGTGGAGCAGTGATCCTTTTTCCCCGTAGCCTCACCAACATTTGTTATCAGTTGATTTCTTGATGGCAGCTATTCTTTCCTGAGTAAGATGGAATCTCACTGCTGTTTTAATTTGCATTTCTTGAATGACCAGTGATGGTGAACATTTCTTTATGAATTTGTTTGCCATTTGTATATCTTTCTCTGAAAACTGTGTATTCATCTCAGATTCCCATTTTTTGCAGAGGGTTTTTGAATTTGGGGGGCTAGTTGTTTTTCAAATCTTTATTTATTCTGGACACAAGTCCTTTGTCAGAGGGATTGCTGGTTAAAATTCTTTTCCACTCTGCTGGTGATTTCCTTTGAAGTGCAGAAACTTTGCAATAATATGAGATCCCATTTGTTGATTCGTTGAAGTGTTTCCCGTGCAGTTTGTGTTTGGTTCATGAATTCTCTGCCTACCCCTATGTCTCTAAGACTTCTACCTAGATTTAGTGTTTCTATTTTAATATTTAGGTCTTTGATCCATTTAGGCTTTAGTTTTGTACATGTTAATATGCATGGATCTAATTTCAGTCTTTGGCATGTAGAGAGCCAATTTTTCCAACACCATTTATTAAAGAGACTATCCTTCTTCCAGTGGACATATTTAGCCCCTTTTGTCAAATATCAGGTGGCTGAGTGTCTTTGTAGTTGTGCTTGTATCTTCTAATCTGTTCCATTGATCCTCAGGTCTATTTCTTTGCCAGTACCAAGCTGATTTTATCACTGTAGCTCTATAGTACTGTTTCAAGTCAGGAATTGAGATGCCTCCTGCCTTGCTTTTGTTGCATAGAATTGCCTTTGCTATTCTAGGTTTCTTCTGTTTCCAAATGAATTTTAGTAGTGTTTTATCTAGATCTATGAAGTATGTCAATGGTATTTTGATTGGGATTGCATTAAATCTGTATAAAAGTTTTGGGAGTATGGCCATTTTCACAGTGTTGGTTCTTCCTAACCAAGAGCAAGGAATGTCCTTCCATTTTCTAATATCCTCTTCAATCTCCTTTTTCAGTGTAGTATAATTTTCAGCATATAGGTTTTTACATTTTTAGTTAGGTTGATTCCTAAGTATTTCATTTTTTTACATGTTGTGTAAAGGGTGATATTTCCATAATTTCTCTCTCATTGAGTTTTTTGTTTGTGTACAGGAATGCTATTGATTTTTGAGCACTGACTTTGTATCCAGCTACACTGCTGAACTTTTTTATTACCTCTAGAAGTCTTTTAATTGAGTTTTTTGGGTCCTCTATATAGAGTATCATGTCATCTGCAAAGAGTGATAATTTAACTTCTTCCTTTCCTATCTTTACTCCTTTTATTTCTCTCTCTTGTCTGATTGCCCTGGCTAGTGTTTCCAGAACTATATTGAAAAGGAGTGGTGATAGTGGACATACTTGTCTTGTTCCTGATTTTAAAGTGAAAGCTTTCATTTTTTGTCCATTTAGTATAATGTTGGTTGTTGGTTTGTCATAGATGGATTTATATAAGGTTGAGGTAGAATTGTGTGTGTTAAGAGGATATTAGAAAATGGAAAGACATTCTAGGAAGAACCAACATTGTGAAAATGGCCATTATGAAGGGTTTTTATCATGAACATGTGTTGGACTTTGTCAAAAGCTTTTTCTGCATCTATTGAGATGACCATGTGGTTTTTCTTTTTGGCTCTGTTGATGTGGTGTATTACATTTATTTATTTGTGCGTGATAAACCATCCCTGCATTCCTGGAATGAACCCCACTTGATCACGATGTATAATCTTCTTGATGATTTTCTGCATTCTATTTGCCAGTTTTTTGTGAAGAATCTTTGCATCATTGTTCATTAGTGAGATTGGCCTATAGTTCTCTTTTTTGTTTGGATCTTTTTCTGATTTTGGTATCAGAGTAATACTTGCCTCCAGGAATGATTTAGGGAGGATTTTTTTCTCAATTTCATTGAAGGTTTTAAGGAGTACTGGCATCAAATCTTCTCTACATTTCTTGTAGAATTCAGCTGTGAATCCATCAGGACCCGGGCTTTTCTTTGTTGGTAAGTTTTTAATTATATTTTCAATTTCAATAGCTGATATTGGGTTGTTCATAATTGCTATGTCTTCTTGGTTGAGCTTTGGTTGTTCATATGTTTCTAGAAATCTGTCTATTTCCTCTGTGTGTTTTCCACTCTATGTGAGTAGAGATTTTCAAAGTAGGTATTCATGATCTTTTGAATTTCCATGGGATCTATAGTAATTTCTCCCTTTTCAGTTCTTATTGCATGAATTTGCACTTTTTCTTTCTTTCTCTTGATAAGGTTAGATAGGGGTTTGTCAATTTTGTTTATTCTCTCAAAAAACCATCTTTTTGATTCGCTAATTTTTGTATTTTTTTTTTAGTTTCAATTGCATTGATTTCTGCTCTAATCTTTACAATTTCCTCTCTTCTATGACCTTTGGGTTTAGCTTGCTCTTCCTTTTCTTGAAGCTTGAGATGGAGCATTAGGTTGTTTATTTGTGTTCGTTCTGTTTTCTTGATATGACAACTTATTGCTATATATTTCCCTCTTAAGACTGCTTTCATTGCATCCCGCAGATAACAGTAAGTTGTTTCTATATTTTCATTGAATTGTAGGTACTGTTTTATTTCTTCTTTAATTTCATCTGTAGCCCACTGGTTGTTCAAAAGGCTGTTATTTAATTTCCATGTATTTACGCAGGTTTTACAATTTCTTTTGCCATTAATTTCCAATTTCAGTGCATTATGGTACACATAATATCTATTATGCACTATTTCAGTGCACTATGTTACGCATAATATGTATTATGCATGGTATGATTTCAATACCTTTGCATTTACTTAAGAATGTTTTATGGGATAATATATGGTCTATTTTGGAGAATGTCCCATGTGCAGCTGAGACGAGTGTGTTCTGATATGGTTGGGTGGAACACTCTGCAAGTGTCTACTAAGTCCAATTGCTCACAGGTCTGATTCAGTTCTGTTATTTCTTTGCTGACTTTTTGTCTAGTTGATCTATCTCTTTGTGACAATGGGCTCTTAAGATCTCCTGTTATAATTGTGTTCTTGTGTATTTGGCTTTTCATGTCCATTAGTATCTGTCTTATATAGTTGGGTGCTCCTGTATTTGGTGCATATTTATAATTGTTAGTTCTTCTTGAATTTTTCCACTAACAAGTATGTAGTGACCTTCTTTATCTGTTTTAATCATTTTAGGTTTGAAGTTCACATTGTCTGCAAATAGAATAGCTACCCCTGCTTTTTCCTGGGTTCCTGTTGCATGGAATACTGTTTCCCATCCTTTGACTTTTAATCTATGAGTTTCCTTTTGGGTCAGATGTGTTTCTTGTATACAGCATATTATGGGATCCTGTTTCTTGATCCATTCTGTCAATCTATTTCTTTTTATAGGTGAATTGAGGCCATTTATATTTATGGATATCACTGATATGTACTGGCTCGTCTTTGCCATGTTATGTTCCAATTGTTTCTTTCTGCTTTTACTCTTATTTAATTGCTTATCCTACCTGGTAGTTTCTTTCTGTTGTTGTTTTGGGGATTGTGGTCATTTTTATCTCTGTCTAGTATGTCTTTCAGTACTCTTTCTAGGGTTGGTTTGGTGGACATGAATTTCTTCAGTTGTCCTTTGTCATGGAGATATCTTGTTTCTCCATTAAATTTGAATGCAAGTTTTTCTGGGTACATCAGTCTGGGTTGAAGGTTGTTTTCTTTCAGGGCTTGAAATACCTTACTCCAAGCTCTTCTTGACTTGAGGGTTTGTGCTGAGAAGTCTGCCATGATTCTAAAGGGCTTTCCTTGATAAGTGAGTTGTGTCTTTTCTCTGACAGCTTTCAGTATTGTTTTTATGCTGTATATCTGAGATCTTAATTATTATGTGTCATGGTGTGGATTTATGTTGATTGTGACTGTTTGGTGTTCTATATGAATCACTTATCTGCATATCAGATTCTTTCCCCATGTTTGGGAAATTTTCTGCTATTATTTCTGCAAATATTTTACATATGTCATTTCCCTGGACTCCTGTATCTTCACTAATGCCCATTATTCTTATATTGTTGCTCTTGGCATCATCATGAAGCTTCTGGATTGTCATTTCATGCTGCTTTGTTATTTTTAAAAGTTCTATCCTTTCCTGATCACTAAGTGTGATCCTGTCCTCAAGGTCCAAAATCCTATCCTCAGCTTCCTTTAGGCAGTTTTGCATGCTTTCAATAGAATTTTTTCTTTCTTGGACGTCTCTTTGAGTTTGTTTCATGAATTCTGCTTGTTTTCTATATTGTTCATTAAAAGTTTCAATCAGTTTCCCATGCTCATGTACTTTTTTCTCTAGTTCTTTAGCTGCATTCAACAACTCCTTTATTAAAGTTGTTATTTCTATCTTTACATGGGAGAGTACTTCTAATTTGATTTCCTCTATAGCCTGATGCAGTTGTTTTTTATTTCACTCGCTATCTTTTCAGAGATTCCCGGTGTGTTACTTTTGGGATCCTCTATTTCAATGTCTCCTATACTTGCTTGCAGTGAACTATATGTTTGAGACTGCATTTTAGTTTTTTGTTTTGTCATTTTCACTCTGCCTAATGTTTTCTGTGTGTAGGAGGGGATCACACACACTCTTTTCAGACACACCAAAGTCTTACATTTAGTTGGAGGGGTTTTACTACTGGCCCTATTCATCCCCTGCACACCTCTATTTTAGGGGAATACTCACCACACTGATACAGTTAATCCACTGTAGTCCAAGGTTCGCCACATGGGAGCAAATTCCAAATTTTTTCACACTAACTGGAGCCTGCTGACATCTTCTGATGTTCTAGGTGGGAGGATGGGCCCAGGTGAAGCAGTCCAGGGAAGTTTCCAGTCTTGGGCGGGCCTCCTCAATGTTCCCAGTGGCAGGGTGGGCCCATGGGGGAGGTTCTGGGCAGCTTGCCCCTTACGCGGGCTTCCACTAAGTTCCTGGTGGCACGGTGGGCCCACTGTGGAGGTTCTAGGCAGCTTTCCCCTGATCTCATACTATTGAATTTTGAGATTTCTCTATAAATTCTATACTATCCAATCTCATTAATATTATTCATCACTGCATATGAATATTTTCTATTCTTTTTCTAACTTTAAAATGGAACAAAGACTAAAAAAGTATGATACAGAATTCAGCAGCCACATGATTAAAAAAATGCTCAGCCTAAATCTATTGCTTGACTTTCAGTCTTCTGAGGGTAGTTTTTGAAGAGATCTTTTGCATTTTTATAAAGTTTAAATTAATAAGCTACCCCTCGTATAGATTATGCTTTGGTATCATATACATCAAATCTACAAATCTTTGTCTAAATCAAGATCTCAGATATTTTGTATTGTTTTCTATGGAAGTTGTGGGTAGTTTGTTTGTTTATTTTCATTTTGTTTTGTTTTGTTTGTTTTGTTTTAGGTTTCTACACTTAGCCAAGGATCTTTTCTGAGTTAATTTTGCTTTGCGAGTAAAGTGGAGATAAGGGTCGTTATTTTTTTAACATGAATATCAAATTGTTCCTGTACTATTTCTAGAAATGTCCATTTCCTTCTGCATAGCTTCATGTTTGCACTCTTGTGGAAAATTAATAGCTTGCATCAGTGTGAAGACTGTTTTATCTTCTGTTGCTGTATATATCTGGCCTTTCTTTAAAAGCACAAAGTCATCTTACTATTTACACTTCTTTCAAAAATATTTTTCTAGTCACTGACTGAGGGATCACAATATACATCTTTATACAGAATCCATTCTGGAATAATATGCTGCTTCACATGTTGAATAAAGACCTTGCAACAGTGTATTTCTGACCCTTGCCCTTCATATTCCATTCCACTATTACCATGGTTTTGTTTTTAAATATTCTGTAAACATATAATATCTTGCTAATATTTTTGCAGATATTGGCAAACTATGACTTGGCAAACTAGGCCAAGTCTGCTCTTTTTGTATAACATGCTGCCTGTTTTCAGTCTGCTAGACAAAAATGATTTTTACATTTTTTAAATATTTAGAAAAAAATCAACATTAATATTGCATGACACATAAGCATTATATGAATTTAGAAATCCAGTGCATATAAATAAAGCTTTATTGGAATGCAGACACACTCACTTATTTACATATTGTTTATGGCAGTTGTAATCAACAGATTTGAACTGCTGTAATTAAGACCGTAAGCACTGCACAGCTAAATATATGCATACATACAGACCAGGCTATGCCTTTGAATATCAGTTTTCTTCCTGGTGCTTACAAATAGGAAAAATAAATAAATTTTTATATTTACTTCTATGAGTTTTTAGTTTGCATCTTTTATACTAGTACAATTTTCCTTCTTGTATTATATTCATTAATTTCAACTACTTCTAAATTTTCTTTAAATCACTTCCACTACATAAATGATATACAATTATTTGTCTGAAAATCTTTTAACCTCCTACATATTTGTATATTTTCAAGGGGATTAGAATTCTAATTTTGTAATTTTTTTGTCTTTCAGAATTTTTAAACATGTTAACCTACAATCTTCTCTCTTGGATTATTTCTGACAAGATGTCTGCTGTAGTTTTCTATTTGTATGTGTTCATATCTCTTTTCAAATTGGGCTATCTTCAAGATATTTGGTTTGTTGATGAAATCATACCAAGTTAAAAAGTTTCTGCACAGCAATGGAAACAACCAATAGGAAAAACAGACCACGTACCGAATGAGAAAAAAAAATTACCAGCTATTCATTGGACAAGAACTAATATGTAGAATTCATGAAGAACTGAAAAAAGGGGGGTACAAGGTAAAGGACTCAGTCATGAAATGGGCAACTGAAATGAACACACACTTCTCAGAAGAACAGGTATAAATGCTCAATAGATGTTTTCAAAGTGTTCAACATCTCTGGCCAATAGAGAAATGCAAATTAAAATGACACTAAGGTATCATCTTACTCCAACAAGAATTAGTAACATGAAGAAATCAAATAATAACAAATGAAGGTGAGTCTACAGGGGGAAAGGAAACTTTCCAAATTGGTGGTTGGAATGTAAACTAGTATAAGCTCTATAAAGCTATCAGTATGGAGATTCGTCAAAAACTGAAAACAAAAAATTCCATTTAACCCAACTGTTCCCCATCTAACCATCTTCCCAAATGAGTTCAAGACAGCATACTACAGTGACACATGCATCCCCATGTTTATAGCAGCACAACTCATGAGAGCTAACCCTTGAAAGCAACCGACATGGTCATTAACAGACAAATGCATAAAATAATACATGTATACACAGCAAAGTACTACTCTGCTTAAAGAAGGTTGAGTTGAGCCATCCAATGACATCCAGGAAGTGCCTGCCAGTGGCTGTGTGAAAGTCCTCCATGTCCTTGATGTGCCCAGTGATTCTACATTCTCACGCTATCTCAATCTCTGGTGTGTATCAAAACTATTAGCTAAATTCTTCTATTTTGTGAAGCATATAATGTGAACCCTCTGCCTCAGGTTACAAAATGCTCCCATCTGCTCTGTCCTTGAATATGTTTTTCTCTAAACATTTGATTACATGCTTGCTCCACAACCTCAGCTGCCTGATGGTTTCAAAAGTGCTATGAGTTTTGCAATAATCTACATCCTGAGTCAAGTTTAATTTATTATTTAATTGTACTTCTAACGTTATTAGTAAAATTAAAGACCTTTTCCTTTTGTTAGGCTTTTCACATTGGTTATCCAGTAATTTTGGTTATTTACATTCTGAGTTCATATTGACAACTGCAGACAGTGAAATTTTCCATTAATAGTTTTATTTATTCAACATATATTTCCCAAACAACTGCAACATCCCTTGATACCAATGCAGAGAAAAAAAATCCACCCTTATCCCAAACCAAACCAAGACATTAATAAATTGACTTTTCCTGTAGAGTCTAGGTGACATTTTTCAGTTACTTAACAGGCAATTACCCACTCCTGAGTAATATGGTGTAGGCAAGGAAGTCCATGAGCTGTTATTGTCATGTAATAAAGGATCTCATTGAACAGGCTGTATCAGAGGGTCCTTAATTAAGAGGTGCTTAGATGAGTTAATGTCATTTCGTTGCTTTCAGTTCACTTTTTTTTTTTTTTGCCTTAGTAACCTGGATTTGGGAAAAAAAAAATATATATATATATATATAGAGAGAGAGAGAGAGAATGCAGTTGATCAGTTACCCCTCCTCTGCTTACAATGACCATGTTTTGTGAAGTGTGTTTTCTTCTCATTTTATCTCCTTCCTTTGCCCTAGGTACATTAGGAATCATTCTCTTGAGGCATACATGCTCTACAATATCTACTCATACCTAAGAAGAGAACATGTGCACAATTCTAATGTCACCGTGATTAAGAGAGACAGCAATCAGTGCCCAAACAGGGAACAGAAAAATGTTGTGGCAATGAGGTGAGAGTGAGGGGTGTGGTCTGGGGCAGGGATGGTTGCACTGACTCAGAAACGTGTCTTCTAGGTTTATGGTCTTGTGTCTACTTTTACCTACATGTGTTAGAATAATTTTTCCATTTCAGAACAAGTTGCTTGAAGCAGGGTTGAAGCAGTGTTTTTCTCAACTTTTTCTGGGATTCTGAGAGAACCAAAATGATACCATGTTTCTTTCTTGTGAAGTGCTTGAATACTAGTGTGTGTGTGTGTGTGTGTGTGTGTGTGTGACTAAGGATTAGAAGTACTGCCTTCACAATTTTTTTAAATTTAGCTTTCATTAAGTTACTATGTTACCCAGTCTGGGTTCCAACTTGAAAATTTTGCCTAAGCTTACCAATGACTTCTTAATTGTGTATCTAAGATATGTGAAAGACAGGTTCTTCAGTTCTGTGAGATTCAAATGTATGAAATATCAGGGTCTTCTATAGAAGAAACTAATCTGGAGAACATGTTCAGGTTTATGACCAAAAAAAGCTATCAACCCCTTGGAGAGCTGACTTTTCCTCCATTTGGATCCTACCTTAGTGCCACTAAGATTTTCAGATTTCAGCTGTAGATTTTTTTTCTTTTTTGTCACCACGGAAGATTTCTGCTCACACTTATTCATTTCATCATTTGTTGTCTCCTGTTCCTCAGGCACCAATTCTTTCATCACCACAGTGCTATTTGAGTCAAATAATATGGCGTCCTCCTTTTTCATTTTCTGTAAAAGAAAACAGTGTCTATTCTCTGCCAAGCTGATTAAGCAATATCTTATTAATCAGGTATCAAGCGTATGCCACCATAAAGAAATGTAAGGAAGCCTTCCAGTTTCAAAACTAGCAAATTTCTATCTGAGAACTAGGTGAAGGTAGCAGAAATTTCTAACTAGACATCTAATTGCTGCCTGTGCCCTTCATTCTAGGCTCAACACCCTTCCTTGGGGAGACCAGGATGCTGCAGAGAAAAAAACTAGTGGAAGAAGAAGTGGGAGTTTCTCTTGTACACATAAGCACAGCATCCAGGGCAAAAGAAGAACCTGGGGTGGGAGAAGATTCATTTACAGAACATAATAGATCATGCGGTGGGACCTCAGGCACTGCCAGCTGTTCTCTCGAGACTATGGTGACTATTTACAGAGACCCAGATGCTCTCTAAGCTTTCTCTCTGAGTTGCAGTCCTATTTCCTTGGTGTTATGGCTTTGGTCTAAAATGCCCCACAAAGTGCTCATGTGTGTGGAAGGTGATTGGCTCATCAGTGCATTTATCCACTGCTGAATTCAGAGCTAAATGTCCTCTTAGGAGCTACATGTGCCAGAGACTTCTCCTGCAAGGATCTGTTTGTCACACATTCCCCCCTTCTCACTGTCCTGCTGCCATGCGGAGCATCTTTTCTTATACCACACTTCTTTGCCATCTGGTTTCTGTTTTGGAACCAGTTATCCGTGGAAGAACTGGAGACACAAAATAAACCTTTCTTCCTTTCAGTTGTGGACGCTGGTCCTTTGTCCCAGTGACAGGAAAGTGACTAAATGGCTTGGTCCATGCTGCCATATGCAGAGGTTCCTATCTCCACCCAAGTCATCACAACCCTCAGAGGCACTCTCAGTGCTTGGGTTTCCTGTGGGATGGGCTGTGACCTTTGTTACAACTGCATGGAATCGAAATTCTATTCTTTTTTTACTACCTCACAACAATTAGTATTGAATGCACTTAAGATTTATGTCTTGAAAACTACTGCCTTGAAGTATTTTTCTGCTTGAATCCAACTTCTATGGGCTAGTGTGTTCAGACCATCACAGCAATAAGAAATTCAGTGAGTTTTTAAACCTAGCCAATGTTGAGCCTACTTGTCTTTCTGTTATTCAGACATGCTTTTCACAGTATAACCTTGCTTTCTATTACGGTTGATAGATTGTGTTGATCTGCGAAGTAGTGGGGGCTGGGAGGTGGGAAGTAGGGGGTGGGAGTAGGGGTGACAGTGTGGGGTGGCCTATGTGCAATATAAAGAGGAGAAGAGGCTTGTTTCCCCTTCTTGTTCTGGCTGTCTTTTGTTGTGGCTGTTGCCTTGAAGTGTTGCCCCTGTGCCATGTCACCCTGCTTGCTACAGGCTGATTATGGACTGAAACCTCCAAAAACAGTAGCTAAACAAACTTTTACTTCCTTAATTTTGAGTGTTGGGTATTTTGTCCCAGCAACAAGAGAAAAGTAACCAAGACACTTTCCCTACATCAATGCAGTGTGATACAGAACAGAAGATTGTAAGGTACAGAAGGATAGAGATTGTTACCTGAGGGTGCTGTGATAAGGATCAAGGCCACTTCAGTGGCTCCATCCTACCTTTCTGGGAGGATGGGCTTTGGAGGTAGCTGGTTGCTTGACGGCATTACTTGTGCTGGCTGCAGAAACACCAGGACTCTTTGTATCTTGACTTTTCTTTTTAACTGACTTTGCTTCATTTTTCACTTTCTTGTATTTAGCATCAACTGGTTGGGCAAAAAAAAAAAAAACATTAAATTAGAGGAGATAAAGGAAGGTAGATGAGCAATTTATACATCACTGCCTTTCAAGAACAAATTAAGAAGCATGACATCAGCAAAGCGGCAGAATAGAAGTTTCCCAGCTCCACATCCTTCACAAAACCTCCTCTGCAGCTCCCAGAGACAAGAACACTCCTGTCAATATCTCAGACAAGACACCTGCCAGGCCCATGGCACTCAAAACATCTCCACTAACATAAGAGAAATGATTTCATCTTTACAGTGACACCCCCTGTCAGAGCCAGCACAGTAGCACACAGAGCTCCTGGGGCTCAGTTTCTACAGTGAATAAAAAAAGAGCTGGAGATGAGCACTCAGTTTCCCCACACTCCGGAGTACTTTGCAAGGGGCTCCATGATATATCTCACTCTCTGAGGAACATTGGGGTCACCAGTTGGGTTACACCAGCTGAGGTCAGCTAGAAACAAAGAAAAGGGTAGATATGGGGGATTTCACCTTCTGGCCAGTGAAACCTTCCAACTAGAAAGACTTCTCAACAGAATTGTTTTACAGGAAGCAAGATCAACAGGTCAGCTGGTTTTAAATCCCTAGCTGGGCTCCACCCAGCCTTGTGCTCTGTTGAGGGCTTCTCCAGACCAGATAAGCAAACATCATGAACATCTGTGGAGGGGACCATCTGGATCTGCCTAATATCACCCAAGTTCAGAGATCTTTTTTTTTTTTTAATTGTGAAAAGAATACAACCAAATAAGAAAGAAAACAAACTGGGGTCATTCAAAACAAAAGGATGAATATAGTACATGATTTAAAACCACAATATAAGGTGATCTACAGTCGTTACTATGATGTCTCTTGTTATCTTCAAGAATTGCCCATATCATCAGGAACAGTAAAATTGAACATGGAAGTACGGAACAAAAACAAAGCATTGGAGACATAGGACTTCAAAAGCAGGTAATAGTCAAACCAGAATGGGTATCCTAGTGAATCATGTCATTTTAAGAGTAGTTGCCTATACTCTCAGACTTGATACTATCAAACATAATAGATTTGGATAAAATCTGTCAAGACAAGACAGCGATCAAACAAAACAGATTCAAATAGAATCAGTCAAAACAAGACAAGTGAAAGCAATACAGGGTTTCAGATACAGTTAACAGGAAATTAAAGACGGTTACCATAGTATATCCTGCTATTTTTGAAATAGCTGTCTATGCCCTCAAACCTAGTATAGGAGAGAGACTGGAACAGAATATAACCAAACTAAACAGAGTGATGAGAACAATGTGGGTTTTAAGTCATGATACAAGATTAACAATGTCCTCTGCCTTCCCATTTTAGACAATTTCTTCTCTTTCACTTTCACAGGGTACACTGTACATTTTGCATCCTGACAACTCCTTTAGTTTTAGATTAGGGAGGCAGCCCCTTATTTACCTGAGTGGTTCTGAGCTTTTTTACCCCTGAGCTTGATGTCAAATTGTATCCATTTATCTACAAGAGCCTCAAGGTTTCCCTTCCTTATAGCTCAGTAGTTCTCCATTGCATAAAAGTGTTATGTCTTTCTAATCAATCTGCAGATGATGGGTGAGCTACTCCCACTTTTTTCTGGTTCCCTGTCACATAGAGCATTATTTTCTCATCTTTGACTTTAAGTCCATAAACCGTCTTTCAGGTTAAATATATTTCTTATATAGAGCATCTTGATGGACCCTATCTCCTGATCCACTCTGCCTGTGTTTCTTTTTATTGGTGTATTGAGGCCATCTATGTTAGTGATTATAGCCAACCTTCTCTGCCTCAACTCTGCCATGCTATTTTTCTTCTCTCTGTTGTGTAATTTTCCCCTTCATTCCACTGTCTGCCCCATTCAATGAGGCCTCTCTGCTGCCGTTCTTAAAACCATGGTTTGGTTTTTTCCCTCCCTCTGTAAAATGTCCTTCAATATTTTTTGTAGGGTTAGATTGGTGGTACAAACTCCCCCAGTTCCTCTTTGTCATGGAAGCATTTTGTTTCTCCATTAATTTTGAAAGATAATTTTGCAGGGTACATCAATCTGGGATGGAGGTTATTTTCTTTCAGGGCTTGGAATATTTTGCTCCAAGGTCTTCTTGATTTGATGGTTGTGTCTAGAAGTCTGTTGTGACTTTTATGGGTTTTCCTTTGTAGATAATCTGTTTCTTTTCTCTTACAGCTTTTAATATTCTATTCTTGTGTTGAATTTCTGGGATCTTGATTATTATATGTCTGGGTGTAGATCTGTTTGGGTTGTAGCTGGCTGGAGTTCTGCATGCCTCATATATCTGTATCATTTCCTTTTCCTATGCTTGGGAAGTTTTCCTTAATTATTTCTGTGAATAGCCTTTGTGTTTCATTTGTGTTTACCCCTGATTCTTCACTCACATTTTTTTATTCTTAAGTTAAAGATCCACTTGTCATCTTCTAGCCTTTATATTGTTGTTTCCTGGTTCCTTGTTATTTTTAAGAGATCTTTCCTTTTGCAATCACATATTACAAACCTGTCTTCAAGTTTTAATAGTCTATTTTTAGTTTCTTTCAAGCAGTTTTTCCAATTTTCAATGGCATTTTTAATTTCCTGGTATTGTCTTTGAATCTGATTCATGTATTCTAGATTTTTTTATATTCTTCATCAAAGGTTTTCCTCCTTTTTCTGTGCTCCTCCATTCTTCCATCTGTGTCTTCTTGAAAGGTGCTTAGCATTTCTTTTATTAATCTTCTTATATCTTCCTTTACTCATGTTAGTACTTCTGTTTTGAGTTCTTCTATAATGTCACGAAGATATTTCTTGATGTCAGATGATGTTGCTTCTGGTACTGCCCTGATCTCTTCTGTGTTTACCTCTTCTGGGCCCATATTGTTTGGGTTGGAGGCTGGAGACTTCCATTTGTTTCTTTCTCTTGTCATGTTTCTGGATTCTTCCAGACAAGTGTACATTCGAGATTCCAGGTTACTCTGAAGCATGCTGGTTAAGGATTGCTACCCTCCCCAGTCTGCTGTTGACCACTGAGGTACAAGCAAGGGTGGTGCAGGCCAGCCCCTCCTTTCTGAGCTGGTCAAACACTGTGGGTCTTCACATTAGTGTGTACTGTGCAGATGGAATCGGTTTGGGATAGCTTCAAGGGAAACTTCACCCTTGGCTATTGGATCTCACACAGAGGTAAGACTCAGTCCAAGTAATTCTCACCAATCTGCTCTGCACTATGAGTGGCTAACTGAAGCCACTACAGGTCTGGATCTGGGCTTGTCCTACCCAACTCCAAAATATCACCCAGGCAATCACTCACTCCTATGGCAGGACTAAGTTCTGTGCACTCACTGTGGGCTGGTGCAGATCTCCACACTGGCTCTGTTTTCCACTCCGCAGTTCCCATCCTTAAGTGCATCATCCTGCCGAGGCCTTTGGGATTGCCAATCCCAAACTTAACTGTGACCATGTATCCTAGGATTCCAGTGGCACCTCGCACACAGTGATATGGCTCCAGTGAGAGCACATCTGGCTACAGCCTTTGGTCCACACTTCTCCTTTCCTTTTGTTTTCTTTTTCTTTATTTCTTTTTCCCTGCTTTAGTTTCTCCCTCAGCCATGAGGATCCATCTCCTTTCATCTGGTCCTCTCCATGATGTCAAATTCCAGTATCTGAGCTGTATCTCCCAGAGAGCATCTTTTACTTTGCTACTTATCAATCTGCCATCTCCCCAGCTTCCCCTCCAAGTTCAGAGATCTTCATAAGGCTTTTTACAGCTACAACATAACCCCACTTCCACAAATATCTCTGAAAAGGCAGATCTAGCCTCACTAAACCTTTATAATTGAGCAGCTGACCTCACCCAGCCTTGGTGCTCCACACCAACCTTCTCCTGGTTAAAAGTGAAATTTGTGACAATGAATATCTGCAGTGCAGAAATATGGTCCTCCTAACCATGGTGACTGAGTAGTGATGGTACTCTGCTTTGGACTCCAGGAGGTAAGTCTGAGACTGTGCATACCCTAGGCTCTGGCACTTCTGAGTACCTCACAGACAACCCCAACAATCTTTTCCAGACTCAGAAATCAGCCTGTGATGCTGTCCAAATACATTTCAAGCAGAAGTACTATCTACCTAGAGCATATAACCTGCAACCCTGATCAATCCAGGAGGGTAACAGAGGCCAGACAGAAGTCCCACCTGACTGTTGAGGTCAGTCAGGGATCTCTGCACACTGAGTAGCATCCTCATTTGACCTTGGATCATGGGCAGAAGCCCAAGCCATTTAGAGAACGTGACAAAGGTGGGGGAGTGTCAGCCTAGAGTAGAGGTAGTGAAGTGAACCTTAGCACATGTGTTACTGCAGGCTGATTGTATCACTGAAAGCACTAAAAGGTTTTCTATCAATGTCCCAGACTTTACAGAAGGCATAAAATTGCAAATACATATGCACCTGACACTGGAATGAATACATACATATTTATGCACATATAAAATAACATATAATCTTATATATGTAAGTGAGCGATTACAGTATGGTAATAGTAAGAGACTTCAATACTCCACTTTCAGCAATGAGAGATCATCTAAGGAGAAAATCAATGTGGAGATATTGAACTAAAACTACACTTTGGAAAAAAATGGACTTAACAAATATATACAAAATATTCTATTGAACAGCAACATAATAGACACTTTTCTCAGTTGCATACAAAAAGGTTCTCAAAAATAAATCATATGTTAGGTCATGACACAGGTCTTAAATGTAAGACATTGTGTATCTTTTCCAGTCCTAATAGTATGAAACTAGAAATTGGTAACAAATTTTGGAAAATGCACAAATAAGTGGAAATCAAACAATAAGCTCATGAATAACCAATAGCAAGGCCAAAATTGCAATTTATTTTTAACTTCCTGCTTTATTACCAGAATCTAAGAGTTCTTTGTACCGATTATGAATTCTTTAAATATTAGTGAGTGACTAAATGGATGGATAGGTGGATAACACACTGACTCCTCACCATTACCACCACGATACAGACATATAATCTGGGTTGGGTCCCCCCTGTTTATGATCAGATTATATTTTATGCTAAAAAGGCAACTACTACTTGTCCTAATTTTAAAATTACAATATATTAAGATGTGTTCAATTATTTAGGGTACTAACAGGCAGAAGAAGGCAAAAAAAAAATTATTTGACATTGTTTCTGACAGAACAGGAATAGGGCTGAAGTAACAAGATGATCACTTCTACTTTACTAAAAGAATGATTTAATGAATACACCTAACAATAAAACAAACACTCACTATGTAGTAACTTCTCTGCCACTCCATTTCAAGCAGCAGAAAGTAAGTTGACTCTTTGCCAAGAATGTTAAAGGAGTCTCCATTTTAAATTAACCCTCCAGTGGTATGTTAGTTCATGAAACTGGTTTCAAAAGTAATGCAATAAAGTTCCCTTTTCATTTTGAGAGTGTAAGACAGAAAATGGACTCAAAGGTTCCAAAACAATCAATCACTCTACTCCATCCCATCAGCTATCTTTTATCCCACACAGAGTGGTACCACAGAAATATCTGGAAGAGCTTATTTTTTCATGATAAATCACTCATTTTCCTTAAAAATCAAGTGCATATTTTTCAGCTGTTTGATGTATCGCTTTCAACATTTCATTTTGATCTGATTGTGTGTGCAAGTGTGTGTGTGTGTGTGTGTGTGTGTGTGTGTGTGTGTGTGATGCTGAGGATTAAGCCCCAGGGGCCCTCACATGCTAGTCAAGTACTCCACCACTGAGTTACCTCCCCAGCCCTTCCAATTTTCACATCCTTTTTAATTTCACAGGACTTTGATAGACTTTAGTTCATGTTTAGGTACCCTCATGTTTTGTCACCTCTCTTCCTGTACAGGACTCTCAGTGTACTGGTTATTCACTTTGCTATCGCTATAGATTCCTTTAGATCTCCCCTGCCTTGACTGCATGCAGCATTATTAGAGGAATATTCAAAGAATGAAAGAGGAAAGCAAAAGAAAGTCAAATAAGCACTGGCTTCCCACCATAATAGAGGTACCAAAGGCACAAAGGCACAAATAAATTTGGCACATAAAAAGTAGACCTAAAGATTTCCTCAGATGGAATTTTAAAGCTATTAAAGAACTGACTTAATATATTGTACAATTCACAGAGCTTCTAACCTACTCCCAAAGTACTTTAGTTTTAGCTAGTTAGCATATTTAAAATCCCAGGACAATTAAAAGAGAAAATTGAAGACAAGGGCATCTCCTGTGGTCCTGCCTTCTCCACAGAGACCACCTGGCGGCACTGGTAACTCAAGCCAGAGGTGCTTGGTGCCACTTTAGATGTGGGCCTATCCGGCAGCCCCGCCTTCTCCACAGAGACCACCTCACTGCACCAGTAACTCCAACCAGAGGCCATCTTAGACTCCTACCCTTGCTGCGGCCCTGCCTCATCCGCAGATGACTTTTCAGGACCAGGGAACTTCAGCCAAAGCTCCCACCCTTTCTCCCAGAACCTCAGACTACAGCGGATTAACCGTGCTAGCTTGAGGGGAGATTCAGTGACTGCCTCACCCAAATAGAAGATCTCAGCAGGCTCCAGTCAGTGTGGTGACTATGCCCCTAAATAGAGGAGTACAGTGGGTAAATAGGGCCAGTAGTAAAGCTCCCCCCAGCTAAATGTAAGACCTTAGTGAGTCAAAAGGAAACTCATACATTAAAAGTCAAAGGATGGAAAACAGTAGTCCATGCAACAGGAACACAGAAAAAAGCAAGCATAACTGTTCTATTTGCAGACAACGTGAACTTCAAGCCTAAAATGATTAAAAGAGATAAAGAAGGTCACTACATACTTGTTAGTGGAAAAATACAACAGGAAGAACTAACAATTATAAATTTATATGCACCAAATACAGGAGAACCCAACTATATAAGACAGGTACTAATGAACATGAAAAACCAAATACACAAGAACACAATTATAACAGGGGACTTAACATTCCATTGTCACAAAGAGATAGATCAACTAGACAAAAAGTCAGCAAAGAAATAATAGAATTGAATCATACCTGCAAGTAATTGGACTTAGTAGATGTTTACAGAGTGTTCCACCAAACCACATCAGAATACACATCTTCTCAGCTGCACATAGGACATTCTCCAAAATAGACCATATATTATCCCATAAAACATTCTTAAGTAAATGCAAAGCTATTGAAATTATCCCATGCATACTATCTCACCATAGCGTAGTGAAATTGGAAATTAATGGCAAAAAACCCTGCAAAACCTGCATAAATACAAGGAAATTACATAACAATCTTCTGAACAACTATTTCTAAGATGACAGTATGTAATTTTTCAACTAGTGATTTCTTAGGGTTTATTGTATTTTATTTCTTTTTTGGGGGGAATTTTATATTATTGCTTCCCTTTTTTTTTTTTTTTCTCTTTAAAGGAAAAAAAAGAGAAAATTGAGGAATGATTATAGTAAAGGAATTTGGTGTTATCTTAGCCAGAAAAAAGGAATGAATTCTTGATGTGAGTTTGGGAAAAAAAAGTCATTCCTTAGTAGTGTGTCATCAGCAAATGTTTACCAAATCTTAAAACACAGAGCTGTTGGATACCTGGAATAATTATGTGTAATCACTGCCACCTTGTGGTCACATTTAAGATATATACTTTTTAAACAGCTAGCTAAGGAAATAAACTATGTGGCATATTCAGTCCTTTCTCTAGTGTTTTAGATATGGACTAATGGTTTACTTCTCTATGGATTTATGTATATTTATACCACCACTTAAATAATTTCACTTAGCTTTCCTAGAAATCATATATGGAAAGTCATATTGTTCACGTTGTAAACATACTCCAATACAAAACTTGATGTAAATTTGCTGTTAGCATTATACTTTGAATCATAGTTATTTCATTTGGAGTCTCCCATTTTAGGAAGTCCTCAAGTGAGATGTTTTGAGTGAGCTTCTCTTAGTCTTTCTGACATAAATCTGTGATGTAGTAATTATTCCTAGGGAACAATCAGGAAATTAAAATATAGATAGTTCACTGAGATGGTTTGTGATTTAGACATGGTAGAGGGGAGGGGATGAAGGGATTAATATGTAATAAGTGTATGCACCAAGACCTCACAATGAATGTCGTCATTACGTAGCATACACATGTACTAAAATAGAAAAGAAAAAAGCAAGCTGGGCGGGACTCCCACAGGCAGATACAGGAGAGATGTGCTGATGGTTTATGGCTACTCAGTACTGCAGTGTCCCTAGGTTATGTCTGAGTCTTCCATACGGTATGAGAAAAGAGGGCAAAGGACCAAGTAAGCAAGCAAATTCCAACCATGTGCAATGAGTTTTATTTCTCTGAGGCCAGGAAAGTTGGACTACTCCCACATTACCTTTCTTTTTCTCTTTCTCAAGATTTTTTGCTGTTTCATTTTGTTTTAACTTCTTAAAAAGTTTAATGGCCTCCTTCAGTGCGGTCTCTGCACCGACACTTTCAACCATCAACTGAGCTACGTCTGTTCTCTTCGCAGCCTTCAGTTGGCTTTTGGGAATCTGGAGCTTTTCTGGAATTAAGAACTTAAATTTCTTTAGTTCATCCTCATCAAGTTGTTCAAAGCCATTGAATAGCAGAATCTCCTTATATGCAGTCTCCATCTCACGGCTTTGGGATCAACCTGTAAGAAACCCAAAATATACAAGACTATACCACCTAAATGATTCTGCATTTAAAATAAACAAGGTGAGTGCTTAATACTTTTTTAAAGTGCAAAATACAATGTTGATAGTGCACTAAATGAGATTTTGGGTGAAACATAAGTAAAATCTTGCTATAGAACTTAGCAAAGATATCTTTAGAGGTCACTAGATATCTCCAAGATGTTTACAGAACAGGTCTATCTGCTACTACTTTAAAGCAAATTTACTGAGATATATCAACATATAACAGGCTGCATATAATATAGACATAAACATTTACAAATTTGACCTGTGGATACAGTTGATGCAACCCATTTTATTATTTCATTCTTTTGTGGGTAATGTTTTTGGTGTCATAGCTAAGAAACATTCATTATTAAACTCTAGAGCAGATTAATTTTCTAGAAATGCTATAGTTCGGACTTTTTACATTTATATCTATGATCTATTTCAGTCATTTTATATATGGTGTGACATATGATATAAAGTTCATTTTTTAATGTGGATATAAATTTTTTTCATAATCGTACATGCAAAGACTATCTCCCTTTTCATTTGTGACATAAATCAGTTGTCTGTATATCAGTTGGCCCATTTGTATACTCTTTCCTCTGAGGTATTTTTACATCAATGCTACAGATCAGTAATATGCCCACATATTGTATCCAAATATATACAAAAATATTAGATAATTCTGAAATATTTCTAAATATAAAGTTAATACATGAATATCATATTCCTTTATTTCAGCAATATTCTAAGAGAAGAAAACATTTGCTATACCAGTGTAATTTCCAATAGCATAAAAAGTACATATGCAGAACACCCCATAAAAGACATATAACAGGGCTGGGGATTTACCTCAGTGGCCTAAGCTCCTGCCTGGCAAGCACAAGGTTGCAACTTTGATCCCTGGTACCAAAATATATATATATATATATATATATATATATATATATATATATATATATATAAACTTTAAAGTTAATATATATATTAACTTTAAAGAGAATATTACAGAACTTTTTTGAAAGTTTTAAATATTCTTAACTGCCCGCATGGGGGTGAGCGGAGTTCCAGCTCGCACAATGGCAAGGGAAGTTCCAGCTCACTGGCATTGGCTAGGGGGAGTTTGGGACATCACTCTTGGTGCTGAGTGCTGGCCCAACCCCTAGGACACTGGACTAGCCTGGACAGCTTTCGAGGTCTTCAGTGAGCCACACCCTGCGACCTTTATCCAACCAGGGGACCAGGCCTGCACCTAGAGGGGAGTTAGGCCCGTGCAGTGGCAAGGTGAGTTCCAGCTCCCTGGCTCTGGCCCCCAGGAGAGTTTGGGACATCGCTTCCCATGCTTGGGTGCCTGTCCAGCCTCCTAGGACACTGGATTAGCCTTGAAAGGATTCACGGGCTTGAGTGGACCACACCCAGTGATCTTCATTTAACCAGGGGAGCCAAGGCCCATGAGTCCAGGGGAGCTGAGGGTGTAGGAGATGATTTCCAACACACTCAGGGGAAGTTATGGAACATCACTTAAAACACAGAAATATAGGAAAATGACAAAATGAAAGACCAAAATGCAATCCCAAACGTTCAGCTCATCCCAAGAAAGACTGGAAGCCACATACACAGAAGAAAATACTAGTCATACACCTCAAATACCTGAAATGATATCAACTGAAATAAAGAAGCAAGTTACAGGAAGCTATGAAGGAACTCAAATCAGAAATAATCTCTCAGGTAAAAGAAGAAATGTTAAAAGTAGTGAAAGAAATAGTGAATGCGTCTAAAGAAGACACAGCTAAAAGATTAGAGGAGCAAAGCAAAATGATAGAATCCCTGAATGAACAGTTTAAGAAACAAACAGAATACATGAAGCAAATTCAAAGAGATATACATGAAATTAAAAGTTGTATTGTAAGTTGCCAAAACCACCTCAATGAAAGTGAAGATAGAATTTCAGACCTTGAAGATAAGATTGCACTAGTGAACAGGAAAGGAAAGATCTTTTAAATACAACAAGGATCCAGGAAATAACAATTCAACAGTGGCAAGATGATGCAAAGAAAAACAACATAAGATTAATAGGGATAAATTAAAAAGAAGGGAATAACACAAATGATATCAAGAGGCTATTTGCAGAAGTAATAGCTGAAAATTTCCCAAACATGAGAATGGAAACATACATTTGGATTAGTGAAGCATAAAGAATTCCAAACAGCCGTAACCAAAAAAAAAAAAAAAAAAAAACTACACCCAGACATACAATAATTACCATCCCAGAAATCCAACTAAGAACAGAATATTAAAAGCTGTTAGAGACAGCTTTTAATAGAGATAAAGACAGATCAATCACCTATAAAGGAAAACCTATCAGAATCACAGCAGACTTTTCAACACAAACAACGAAGTCTTCTTCGTTGGGAGCAGGGAGTGAAATATTTCAGATCCTAGAGGAAAACGACTTCCAAACCAGACTGATGTACCCTGCAAAACTGTCCTTCAAAATGGATGGAGAAATAAGATAGTTCCCTGACAAAGAACAGCTGAAGAACTTCATGATCACCAAACTAACCCTGCAAGGAATACTTAAAGACATTCTAGATACACATAGGAAAAAACCACTAAGCAAGACAGACAAACAGAAGGGAAAGATAAAGATACAACAGCAGCAAGATAACATGTCAATAATAAACCAATATATATAACAGTTATAACCATTAATGTAAGTGGCTACAATTCACCAATTAAAAGAAACAGACTTGCAGAATGGATCAAGAACAATGTCCAACCATATGCTGTCTACAATAAACCCATCTAACCCAAAAGGAAATTCATAGACTGAAAGTCCAAGGATGGAAAACAATACTTCATGCAACAGGAACTCAAAAAAAACCAGGGGTAGCAATTCTGTTTGCAGACAATGTGAATTTCAAGCCAAGAAAGGTCCGAAGAGATAAAGAAGGTCACTACATACTAGTTAGGGGAAAACTTCAAGAGGAAGAGATAACAATATAAAATATATATGCACAAAATTCCAGAGCATCCAGCTATACAAAGCAAGTATTAACAGAAAATGAAAAATCAAATAAGCAATAACACAATTATAACAGGAGACCTTAACACATCACTGACACAAAGGGACAGATCAACTAGACAGAAAATCAGCAAAGAAATAACAGAAGTGAATCACACCTGTGAACAAATGGACTTGATAGACATATACAGAGTCTTCCACCCAACAACATCAGAATATACATTCTTCTCAGCAGCACATGGGACATTCTCTAAAATAGACCATATACTATCCCATAGAACATATTTAACTAAATGCAAAAGAACTGAAATTATCCCACGCATGTTATTGGATCACAGCACCATGAAACTAGAAATTAATGACAAAAGAAACTGCAAAAACCTCACAAACACATGGAAATTGAATAATACACTGTTGAGCAATCAATGGGTCACAGAGGAAATTAAAGAAGAAATTAAACAATATCTACAAGCAAACAAAAATACAAATACAACTTACCAGAACCTGTGGGATGCAAAGAAAGCAGTCCTCAGAGGAAAATTTATTGCACTGAGTTCCCACATTAGGAAAACAGAATGAACACAAATAAACAACCTGTACTATACCTCAAACAGCTAGAAAAAGAAGAGCAAGCCAAGCCCAAAGCCAAAAGAAGTGAGGAAACTATAAGGATCAAAGCAGAAATTAATGCAGTAGAGACTAAGAAAACAATACCAAGAATCAATGAATCAAAAAGTTGGTTCTTTGAAAGAATAAATAAAATTGACAAGCCCCTAGCCAACCTAATTTAAAAAAATGAAAGAAAAGACTCAAATTCATGCAAAATGGAATCAAAAAGGTGAAATCACCACCGACTCTGTGGAAATACAGAAGATCATCAACACCTATTTCGAACACCTCTACTCTCATAGGTTCAATAACACAGAACAAATGGACGGATTCCTAGAAACAAATGAACCACCAAAGCTGGATCAAGAAAATGTAAAACTGCTGAATACCCAATTTCTATTAATGAAATTGAAAATAAAATTAAGTCCTTACCCAACAAAGAAGAGCCCAGGACCAGAAGGATTCACTGAGGAATTCTACAAGAAATTCAAAGATGACTTAATGCTAACATTCCTCAAACTCTTCAATGAAATTGAAAGGTAAGCAATTCTCCCTAAGTCATTCCTGAAAGCAAATATTACTCTAGTACCAAAACCTGAGAAAGACCCAACTAAAAAAGAGAACTACAGGCCAATCTCCCTAATGAACATAGATGCAAAAATTCTCAACAAAATATTGGCAAACAGGATGCAGTAAGTCAAGAAGATTATACACCATGACCAAGTGGGATTCATCCTAGGCATGCAGGGATGGTTCAACATATGTGAATCAATAAATGTAATCTACCATATCAATAGAGCCAAAAATAAGAACCACATGATCATTTTTATAGATGCAGAAAAAGCTTTTGATAAGATCAAACACCCATTAATGATAAGAACCTTACAGAAAATTGGAATAGATGGTCTTTACCTCAACATGATAAAGGCCATCTATGACAAACCAACAGTCAGTGTCATATTAAATGGCCAAAAACTGAAAGCTTTTACCTTGAAATCAGGCACAAGACAAGGATGTCCCTTATCACCACTCCTGTTCAATATAGTACTGGAAATACTAGCCAGAGTAATTAGACAAGAGAGAGAAATAAAAGGAGTAAAGACAGGAAAAGAGGAAGTTAAACTAACATGACACTCTACATAGAAGACCCCCAAAACTCCATCAAAAGACTCCTAGATACAATAAATATATTCAACAATGTAGCCGGATATAAATCAATACTCAAAAATCAGTAGCATTCCTATACACTAACAACAAACTCACTGAATGAGAAATGAGAGAAGCCACACCCTTCACACTAGCATCCAAAAAAATGAAATACTTAGGAATTAATCTAATGAAAGAAGTAAAAGACCTCTACAGGGAAAATTATAATGCCCTGAAAAAAGAAATCAAAGAGGACCTCAGAAAATGGAAAGACTTCCCTTGTTCATGGATAGGAAGAATAAATATTGTGAAAATAGCCATTCTCTCAAAATTGTTACTCAGATTCAATGCAATCCCAATGAAAATACCACTAACATACCTCATAGATCTAGAGAAATCACTTCTAAAATTTATCTGGAACCAGAAGAGACCTGGAATAGCAAAGGCAATTCTAAGCAGCAAAGGGAAGGCAGGAAGCATCACAATCCCTGACTTGAAGTTATACTACAAATCTACCGTAATAAAATTAACATGGTACTGGAATAAAAATAGATTTGAAGATCAATGGAATAGACTAGATGATACAACCACAACTATGAACACACTCAACCACTTTATCTTTGCTAAAGGGGCCAAACATCTTCACTGGAAAAACAATAGTCTTTTTAATAAATGGTGCTGGAAAAACTGGCTCTCCGTATGCTGAAAACTAAAACTAGACCCATGCCTATCACCATGTACTAAACTAAAATCCAAATGGATCAAAGATCTAAATATTAAAACAGAAACACTAAATCTGTTGGAAGACAAAGTAGGTAAAAATCTGGAAGACACAGAGGTAGGTAGAGAATTCATAAACAAGAACCAAACTGCACGGGAAATACTTCCCACAATCAATAACTGGGATCATGTCTTATTAAATAGTTTCTGCATGTCGAAAGAAATCTCCAGCATAGTGAAAAGAAAACCCACAAACTGGGAAAAAACATCTTAGCAAACTGTCCTTCAAACAATGGACTTTTGTCTAGAACTTATAAACAATTAAAAAAAATCAGACCCCCAAAATTTAAAGACCTAATACAAAAATGGGCATCCGAGATGAACACACAGTTCTTAGGTGAAGAAATATGAATGGCAAATAAATACATGAAAAAATGTTCATCATCATTGGTCATTAGAGAAACACAAATTAAAACCACATTGAGATTCCATCTCACTCCAGAAAGAATGGCCAGGATCAACAAAACTACCAACAACAAATGCTGGAGAGGTTGTGGGGAAAAAGGAACTCTTCTGCACTGTTGATGTGAGTGTAGATTGTTGCAACTACTGTGGAGGTTAATCTGGATATTCCTCAAAAAGCTGGGATTGGAAATCCCATTTGACCCAGCTATTCTTCCTAGGCATATTCCCAGAAGAACTGAAAACATCATACCATAGTGATATATATGCACCATGTTTATAGTAGCACAATTTGTAATATCCAGATCTTGGAAACAACCTAAGTGCCCATCAGCTGAGGAATGGATAAAAAAAATTGTGGTACTTTTATACAATGGAGTGCTATTCAACTATAAAGAATGATCACATTGAGATATTTATAAATAAATGGATGCCACTTGAGACCATACTCATAAACGAAACAAATCAGACTCACATGTATAAATACCATATTGTCTCCCTATTGTAAGAAAAGGTAAGAGTACTTAAGATTCTATGGTAATCATGGTTCCCCATTATATTGCTTTGAAGACTTGTAATGTTTTCATTCATTGGTAGGAATGGTTTTATTCTGTTTTGTTTGACCTTATTATGTATGATGGTATGAACAGCTACTTTGAAGAAGACATTATGGCAACAATTGCTGATTTAATAGCATCTTGCTTTTAAGTCCTAACATGCTTTTGTTCTTCTATTACTACTGGTTCTATCATGCTGTGTCTTACTGGATTTTAATATGTGTAATAATATAAACAAATTTTTTATAGAAAATGAGGTATTATAGTAGCCATTGATCATTTTCTGTTATTTGGTTCAGAATGCCTTGCAATAGTTTCATTCTCTTGAATGCTTTTATTCTATTTTGTTATGTATGATATTATTGTTTATGAAGCTATATTCAACTATTTCAAAGAATAAGATATTATGGTAGCTACTGTTCATATCCAATAGTCTTGTTGTGAAGTGCTGTGTTGCTTGTATTGTTCTGTTTTGATCTGCATTGTTCTGTTCTCTTTTGTTTTATTCTCTGTAAAGTAAAATTTTAAAAAAATTCTTAATTAATTTTAGAGACATGTAATATGTTGAAAGAAAAGATTAAATAAAGTGATAGTGCTGACTTTGTCAGATTAACATATACATTCCATGCAGACTTGCAAGGGATTCCCTTAGAACTTACCAAGACATACCTCAAATCTATATGAAAGGGCAAAGACAAAGATATGCAAACCTAGTTTAAAATGTTCATATAAAGTACTATTTTTACTATATATCAACATGTAATTATAAATGTGTAGTTATTAAAGTAATATCATAGTGACATAGAAAAATATCAACTAATAATAGACTGTGGAAATAGGACCACATATAAACAAAAACATTCTCACCAAAGTGACTTTGTAAATATCCTAGAATGAATTAGAATGGCAAGTTATAAAAAGTGTTCAGAAAACATGTAAGAAATAATAATACTGGATCTTTAGCTTACATCATACACAAAACATACATATCTAGTTAGATTAAATTTCTAAATAGAAATAGCAATTGCTGTTGAAGAAAATATAGAATACCTCACAATGAAAAAAAGGAGTCATAAATAAGTCACAAAAAAGACATGCCAGAAAGGAAAACTCTGCAAAATTTGAGTGTGCACACATTCCAAATTTCTTTGTAGGAAATACACAGACACACACACACACACACACGAGTAAAACGAGTGCAAACACCTGGAAGACACTTCTATAAGGTATATTTCTCATAAAAAAAAACTTGCTTTCAAAGTACATAGAGAAACATGCATCAATAAAAAATAAAAGCCAACAACAAAAAGAAGCAGGCAAAAGATACAGATGCACAATTTATTTGAATGCCCAAGAACATTAAAAATAATGTTTGATGTTACTAGTAACTAGTGACATCTGGAGTAGCAATATGTGAGGTAGAAGAAATAAACCAAAGAAAAAGAGGACATTTATGAGGAAAAATAATGGATTGAAAATTTCAGAAGAGCTTGAGAAAACCATCAAGTACAGTAAACATTAATATTGCTAACACTAAGTTGTTACAATTAATATGGTCAGAAATAGTTTTCCTATAGTCTGGTAAGGACTGGAGAAACTCAGGTTACATCTTTGGAGCTCATAAGTGCAAACCAAAACTACTAGCACCATTTTCAAAATAAAGAATGTACTTGAATGCTGACCAATAAATCTGCCCAAATGTCTCAGGCTTTCTGATGAAAGCCAAACAGAAACTACTTTGGCTGAGTACAATATAATAAAGAATCAACTCAGTATGTTTCCTATTTGTCTATGTAAAACTAATATTTCTATAACATTTGTATACAATCACATAATCACATTTTCATATTTTGAATATGAGGAAATGAACACAGCGATTTTTTTCAAAGTTTGTTATTTATCTCACTGATTTAGAATTTAAAATTTATTCCATTATGTCTGTTAAATTAAAAAATGTTTTAAAGTATTTGTGGGGCTGGGGATAGCTCAGTAATAAAGGGCTTATTTAGCATACTCAAAGACCACCACCACCACCATCTCCACCACCAAAAATAAAATATAAAAACAGTAAGCATGTGTTACAGGGAAAAACAATGCACTCAGAACTATTTGGTGACTTTGGGACCCCAAAAAAGACACACTAATTCGAGAAAAATAGCATTGTACCATGTATAATTGCTCACCACTGGATATCATTTTACACTGTACAAACCAGATGGTCGTGCATGGACGCAACTAGGTAGCAAATTTATCTCTGACACAGGATCTTTCCCACCCCAGGTATACCTACCCAGTGTGATGTGCTGAGAAATGTCAGTTTTCATTTACTTTATTACAGTCTCTCAGTTATTATAGGTCAAATTAGGAATTCAAGGTGGAATGACTTACCTGGGGCCACACAGCTGGTAAAAGGCAATAAGAAAGCCTGAACTCAATTCTTTTGAACCAAGTCTTTTACTTCTTCTTAGGCCAACTGCCTTATCTTTCAGAAAATATCCAGTAATATCTTTAAAAAAAAAAAAGCAGTTGTTATTGTCTGTTATTTGGAAAGTACCCACTTCCTAAATACCTAAACTTCTTTAAGTGCCAATAATAATATAATAACAAGAAATTATTGTATTTGCCACAAGTATTGATTTCTCTTCATCTAGAGTATACCACAGCTTACTTTCTTAATCTAGATGTTTCCATTTCCTGCTAAATTCAACCTTCCTTGAGCATATTTTATAAAATAGTGCATAACTTGTTCTTCTCTATTACCAAACACTGTTTCCTTTCCTTCATGTTATGTGTGTAACAGTATATTATATATTGTTTATGCTGTTTATGTTTTAACGGTCATCTCTCATGGAATGAAGATCCTCATGGGCAAGGACTTTGTTGGCTTTTCATTCTTCTACTCTTGCCTCCTAAAGCAGTCTTACCACACCACAAGTATGCAATAAACATTTGTTGAATAAATATTCATTGAATCAACTTTCTAGGCTTCCTTGTTTAAAATTTAGTTCCAGGCATCCTGGCATCTCCACTGTTTAGACTCTATTAGATCCATTTGGTTTGAATAATCAAGAACCAGAGTTCTAAAGAAGTAGAAGACAGTGGCTGAGTAAGATTGGCCAGTGCTCCTATCCCTGCAGACACACCAAGATGAAGAGCTACTAATATGCCTACCTAGCTTTACAAGAACTAAAGAAGCCAGGTGAGAGACCATGATGTGGTGAAAGACCATATTGCTTGGTGTTAGTATAATAATAAGATAAGACACATTGAAGAAGGCAGGAAGGACAGTTCCCCATATCAGCTCTCCCCCAACAACTCAGCAGTGTGGAGAGAGATACTCTCACTTGGGGAAGGAAAGAAAAATTAAGTCCAGGGCTTAGGTCCTGTACCAGGTCTGCCATGATGAAACTCAGTGGGGTGGACTGTTTCCAAAACTGCACTAGCCAGGCCATTGACTGCCTTTATTACTGCCCTGGCTGGGAGCCTGTGTGTGGAGCAAGATTATACCTATGGGAACAGAACACAAAAAGCTAGCATTCGACTTTGCCATGCTAGCATGGGTCCTGGTACCAGGGACAATGAAAGGGAACACAGACAAAGTCTTCAGACCTGGCAGAATCAGACAGCTATCTGTGTATCTCTGGGACAGACTCAAATTAGGCCTATATCCCTTCCAGCCTTGGAGCCTTGGAGCAGGCCAGGGTCACATCATTCCTCTTCCCCCCATTACTGTGCAGGTCTCTGTGGCTGTGAGGCTCGAAAGTGACCCAATTTAGTGTTACCTTGTTGGTTAAGGTACTAAGGTCCCTCACCTTGGGAGCATAGGTATTTCCAGGTCAGTGCTTGATGATGGGGTCTCTAGACCTATTCCAGCAGCAGCAAACACCCATGCCCTAGAGAAGTGATGGTGAACCTTTCAGAGATTTCAATGATACACACAGCCCATGGCAGTGTGCATTCCATAGGTTCCCTACATCAGCCTTAGAGCATCAAAAATGCATTCAGCTCTGTGTCAATGCCAGGTTACCTGACTCCACAAGAAAAGGAATGCAAAGAAACAGAAGAAGGTCAAGCTAACTCTCTGGCCTCTCCAACATCTGATGTGAAGGATAAAGTTTGATCAGGCACAGATACTTTCAGGCTGGTGAGAGAGGTAGAAAACAAGACAAAGCAGTATTCTAGAAACAAAGAGAAAATAATTCTTAAAGAGACAAAGGGATCGACAGTGTTAGATGTTTCCAAAATGCTAGGTTCGAAGACCTAGCATTTATGAAGACCACATAAATGATACAGAATTAATAATGTGAGGTCACTGGTAACATTGATGATATTAGTTTTGATGGCAAATGCAGACAAAAATGTTTAATGCAAATAAGTGTACCAAAAAAAGAATGCAAGTAAAACCCAACTCTTTTATACAAGGTGCTATGGTTTGTGTCTAGGTGGCCCCCCAAGCCTCATGCAGTCACAGAGCCCTCTGAATGTAGCATTTGTGATTGGTTGGCTGTCTAGTGCTAGGCTTGGCAGTGTGAGTACTGCACCGAACCAGGGGCAGAGCCTGCATACAATATAAGGTAGGGAAGAAGGTATGCTTTTACCCTCTGGCCCTATTTCTCTTGTTTCTTTCAGCTGTCATGAATGGCTGCTCCTCAGCCACACCACCCTGACTTGGAGCCAACTGAGTAGAAACTGAAACCTCAAAAAACTGGAAGAAATAAAACTTTCCTTCCTTTGTGTTGGGTATCAGGTATTTTGTCTCAACAATGAGGGAAAAGTAACCAAGACACAAGGATCAGAGAACTGTGATGGAAGGAAGGAGATATAGGAGTACTTTTTGTTGGCTAGCTCATTTTTTTAACATAGAATAAACTACTGCATTTCATGAGGAGAGAAAAACTGATAGCATAGAAGAACAAAAGGAAAACTGCTCATATAAATGAAATCTTATAGTGATCCCCAATAAGACACACTTTATGAATTACAAGAAGTCCACCCATATCTTCTGCATAGGACACCAATTATGAAGGGACACAACCTACCCTCCCATGCCGGGATTTCTGAATTCCTCAAGGATTTCCAACTGGATGAATTCGCTGCCTATAGTTGACAGCTATACAGCCAGACAAACATGATTCAAATCTTGGCTTTCCCATTTACTAACTGTATGACCTCTGGTAAATTACAACCTTCTAAAATGCTCATACCCTTGACCATAAAATGGGAACAATGTTATCACCTCTATTAAAAGACTACTGTTACCTGATTCCAGGCACAGGGTAATCATTCAAAGTGAGCCATTGCCACAGTATAAAAAGTGGGAAGTGTAGATATGAAGTCATGATATTTTATAACAAGCAAGTCTCACCTGCATTGGGAGGTGGTACCTTGCATTTCAGACTGAAAAAAAAAAAAAAGGTAGATGAATGTTTTTTGAAAACTGTTTTTAAAAGACAGATGAGAAAGAGTATAGGAAAAATAGAGGACTGGAAAGACTTTCATGAGCATGATGAAGACAATAAAGAAATGGCAGTATCTTTAAAATCACACCAGAGCATCTGCTCAAGCTGGAACAGAGGCTTTGTGTGAAGGCTGGGGTCCGGCAGGGAGGCCCTGCACTGAGATAGGAGGGGTGGGAAACTGAAGGTGCCACATGGGGTCTCAAATCAGTACACTGGGGGACCTGCAAAAGGAATTATGGCACAAAGGCCAGTCTTACAAGCAGATGAAGCTTAAGAGAAATAACATCAGATCAGAGAACTAGGGAGATGGGGTTAAAGTGATAGCAACAGAAATGAGCACCTCCTTGCAGAATGGATGTGCAAATGCTCAGGTTCAAGTCCTCAGAGAAATGAACAGCTTGGCTGGATCTTTCTTTGGTCTTCCTTTCCTGTGGAGAAACCAGCCAGTCTCTTCTCTCTAACCCCACTCTACCATGGCACATAGCTCTTCACCCCAGGGCCAAGAACAGACAACTGTCTTCACCTTCTCTTTACAGAAGGTGCTTAAACTGGCAAGAGGAAATAGGGTATAGCTAAATAACCTGGAGTGACCTGTAAAGCTACACAGTTGGGGTGTAGTGATTACCTAAGATGCATGAGGTCCTGAGTTCAATCCCCAACACCACACACACAAAAAGCTATCAAGCCTCTGGTACACTGGAAAACTTCACATGTACTTCTAATAAGCACCCTCTTTTTCCTCACCTCCAGACACAAATGAGACTAGTTTAAGGCTGGTACAGTGAGTGATAACTCAAGCTAGATCTGGCTCCATCTGACAGCCACAGAAGAGCTTTGGGGCTTGACTAGACCACATTTGACTTCAGTATCTCATCTCTTACTGAATCAACAATGATACTCTTAACACTTAATATGATGCATTAGATTCTGGGAATATAAAAGTGAAAAAGATAAGGTTCGCAAAGTTAAGCAGCTGTGTCAAGGTATAGAAACAAACATGTAAGTTAATAATTACAATAACACAAAATGACTGAAGTTTTAGCTAAAGTATACTGCAGGTGCTTCAGGAGCTGAGGAAGGGCATCCAGCCAAGCATGGGCATAGGCCAAAAGCTGAAGGGCCTCCTGCCTCCTGCTGCAAGGTGCATCCCCACCCTCCTTTCAGATGCCAGCTCAGATCGTACTTTTTCAGCCAGAGACATCTGACCAGCAGGTTCTCTTCCCTGCATTACTTCACCTGTATGTAGCACTGGTCAGCATCTGGCACACTATCTGTTTTATGTGTTTGTTTATTCTGTGACCCTTCTCCTACAATGTAAGGGCTGCAATGTGAGGAGGAATTTCAGTCTATCTGCTCACTTCATCCACTTCACCTGGCACTTGCCATCCACACAAAAGGTACTTATAAACATGCACTGAATAAATGAGTGACAAACATGATGCTAAAGAGTACCAAAGAAATAACAAGAATGAACAATTTATGTTTAGAAGGTGCAAAGTGTCAAATAACTGATTTAGTAAACAAGGGAAGGCTTCTGATGTTATGGTTTGTGTCTAAATGTCCCCCTGAAGCTTCATGTTCTCATCATGGGGTTTAGGGGTGATCAGATCTTGGGGGTAGGATTAGTCCACTGATGAGTTTATAGCTAACTCTGATTTGAAAGGTAAAGTTGGGATGGAAGAGTAGGTCCCTGAGAGCATGACCTGGGACGGTCTATCTTCTTCCCTCCTCCCTACACGTCCCTTCCTGCCTGCCACGCCACGAGCTTTTTTTCCTCTGCTGCCCTGCCTTGCAGCTAGCTGTGAGTCAAAATGAATCTTCTTCTTTTAATTTGCGAGTCCATGATATTGCATCTTAGTGACAAGAAAGTAACTGACACACCATACATCCCAGGGAGATATCGTGATGTGAAGTTGCAGGTTGCAGGACAGGTGAGTGAAGTGAAGAAGGTGGAAAGCACAGTTATCACAGAACAGACAGGCTGGGCAGAAAAGCCTGTGTACCTACAAGCCTAACAGAAAAGGAGTACTCTTCCTCTGGGTTTATGTCCCCAGGAAATTTAGTCAGAAGGACACAGGCACAGAAAGATGGAACAGAGACAACATACTGTCTCTCGAAGAGAAAAATGGGATACTCAAGCCTTTTCCTCCTTGACTCCTGCACTCCTGGAAGCCAGGTTAATATGAGCTTGAACACTGCACAGTGACTGACCCAAGAAGGGCAAAATGTCCTTGGTCCTGATATTTTGGGCTCTCCAACATTCTTTCCTATTAATCCTATAAGGAAACTAAGCTATACATAAGCCCAGGTCACACAATGAGAATTCTGATCAGTTTTCACGTAGTGCACATTTTTTTTTCTTAGATATAAGTAAACAGACACAAATCACATTCAGAGAAGCCTTGAACAAAAGTAAAAAGAAAAAGACAAGAACTTGAAACCAGAACAAAGCAGAGGGTATAAGTCATATAGAGTCATCAGAGAACTAAGGCATGACATCAATAAAGCAAAAAGTGCTCATTCATGTGAAAATGAACTCATTAACAAAAGAAATTTGAGGGAGATATTTTATATTTTTATAGCAGAAAAAATTTTAAGTTAATAGAGTGGATACTTGGAGAACTCTTTATAAAAGTACAACCAAAAGACACTGGGGTAGGAAAAAAATAGACAAGATAAACACAGAAGCTTGTGCTGCAGTAAATAATAACCAGCTAGCATGTGCTTCAGTTAGAAAGAACTGTGAAAATGGAGGAAAGAGCTATAAAGGAAATAGGATAGTGTGACGAACAAAAGGACAGTGTATGGAAAGGCACATATTTTGCTGTGATTTCTTCAAATAGACTTTCCATTTAAAAGCAGTTTTAGGTTTGTAGCAAAATTGAGCTTTCGGTAGAGAAAGTTCCCATATAGCTCATTCCCTATACATATACATCCTCCCCCATTTCTCCCATGTTAATTTCAGTTAAGTCCAGGTTATCAGTTCTTTCAGACTGTGCTGCTGAAATTGCATATAAAGCCATTTCTGCATCGAAGGTCATCTAGGTTTTCTCTCACATTATCTTCTCAGATTTTTATAATTTTATACTACCTTTAGGCTTTGATCTATTTTGTGTTAATTTTTATGAATGGTAGAAGTTTTGCATTGAGATTCATGTTTTTGTTATGTGGATACCATTTACTTGATCTTTCTCCACTGTATTACTATTGCTCCTTTGTCGAAGATCAGTGTGTCAGGTCTCCAGACCAGACCCCTGTGCAACTAGGAGAGAAAAATTCCCATGCAGATCTGTTACATTGTAGGTACACAGCTTAACAGGAAGCTAGCAGCTTCCCCACTCAGCCCAACCAGCTAGCATCTGCTCCACACAGCTCAACCTGCAGAGAGCTGATTCTGCAAAAACCCCAAGAGGGAGCCTGCCAGCACCCTTCTGTACCCAACACCACCCTGTTTTATAAGCCAGCTCCAGACCCCCTACTCAGACACCCAGAATTTTGTACTTTCCTCAACAATGCCCCCATCCCATACATAAACTCCCCTATAAAACATGCTTTCTCGAACCCTTGCTCAGAGCCACGGATCTTTTTGCCCTTGGCCCAATCACATCCAGTCTGCAAAAAATTCATTGCACATGGTTTAAACTATGCCTGCCTCTGTGGTCTCAACTCTGCCTTGTTTACCCTAACATTTGGTGCCAAAACCCAGATGATTGTGATCTTCCCTTAGGAGGGTCCAATCTTCCTTTCTGGACCCCCCGCACACTGAGACTGCTTTTGACATTCGACCTCTGGCTCTTCCTTGTCACAACTTGTTGCTAGTCTCAGTCTCTTCCTCAGGTCAGATAAGTATTATCTACATCCTGTCACCTCTTCTGGTTTCCACTCTCCCCCTCACTCAAACTGGCTTTCTAGACCCATCTTGATTTATGCTTCAAAAACTCAGCACTGGTCACACTCACTCTTAGGAGTTTCACTGACAGCTGCCCAACTTGGCGACTTCTGGCTCAGCCTCAAGAAACCAATTGGAGATGTCCCTTCTTTCTTGAGTCACCTCTATTTGGCTGGGAGTTTACTTCCCTCTGTTCCTGCCTTGTCCCTTCTGGCCTGTGTTCTCAAACATCTCAAACCTCTCCACTTTACCCCGATCTCACGTCATTTATTTCTGTAATATGGTGTGGATATATTACAAGCTAGATAACAGCTCACAGTGGCCCCTTCATGACACGTTTGATTTTTCAATTCTCTGAGACCTTGACAATTATTGTTGCAGGCTAGGCAAATGGTCTGAGGTCTCATATGTCCAGGCATTTTTTGCTGTCTGCAGACTCCTCTCCCTCTGCTACTCCTATGATCCTGTGGAACTCCTCATTTCCACACTACACCAGCTCCCTCTCTGCCCCCTGCTGACTAGGAATCAGCCTTCACTGCCAATCCTTCTTCCCTCCCCCTCTGCATGTACTCTTCCACCTGCCTTCTCCCTCCCCTGGACTTTGCTTTGGCTCCTCAACTCCTGCTACCCAATTCTCTCTCCATGAGGTCACTGGCACAGAGGGCACTGTCCAGGTCCGTGTTCCCTTTGCCCTTAAAGATGTCTCCCAAGTCATAGCTTAGCTCCTTTCTTTCTGACCCCTGCATCTACATCCAAGTTTTAGCATTTAGCTCAAACCTATGACCTTACGTGGATAACATCAATGTCATTTTTACTTCTTACTCTCTCTCCCAAAGAGCAGGAACTGGTCCCTGTTTTTTGTAGTTGTTGTTTTCTTTTTTTTTTTCTTTTTGTGAGACAAGGTTTCACTATGCAGTTCAGGCTGGCCTTGAGCCTTGAGCTTACTTTGTAGCCCAGGGACTGGTCTCAAACTTACACTGGGATTACAGGTATGCACCACCTGTAATCTAGGTACATGCCACTGACTGCTACCAGACCAAACCCCTATTGGGCGACAGTGCCGCGGTTGTTCCCTGGGCCAGACCCCGCTGAGAATTTAACCAAAGGAACGAGGAGGGAACCTGGCCCACTAAGAGACAAGAGATTACATGATCACTTGCCTTGTAGAGGGACTTTAAAAGCAGGCCACAAGCTGGTGAATTATGGCAAACTTCAGGGGAGTACTCAAAAAAAGGATGCAAATCTGGCTCAGTTTATGTCCTGACTGGCACCCACCCTAAGAAAATATCCTACCCGCAATCCAGAAAGTCCAGAGGGACAACTGATTCTCAAAATGCATTTATCACCTAATCAGTTCCTAACATCCAGAAACAACTCCTAAAAGTTATGAGAGGCCTTCAGGTTGCCCTACAGAATTAATTTCCCCAGGCCATCAAGGTCTTCAACTGAGATGAGGTCATCTACCAGCAACACATCTCTGACTCACAGCGACTTTCCTCCACCATAGGAAACTCAAAATCCAAACAGGATGCCAGCAAAACACCCAGGGGTACAAAGGTGGATCCCCACCCCTCCAGGACCCTGTTTCAAGTGTCAACCATCAAGCCACTGGGCAAAAGAGTGCCCCAATCCCAAACTCCCTCACAAGCCTTGTCTCACTGGTGGGGCCCCTCAATGGAAGTAGACTGTCCTGTGGCAACTGGGATTGCTAAGGGGGTTCTCTCCTAGGGCCCCAGGGGGTTCTCTCCTAGGGCCCCACTGGGTTCTCTCTACCTGATCAGTTGGGACTCTGACGACTGACACAACTCAAAGTTCTCAGATGCCTACTGGGCCATCACAGCTGCTGAACTTCACCTAACTCTTAGGGTGGAAGGTAAGACTATTTCATTTGTAATGGACAGAGGGCAAATCCTCCTTTCTTTCCCAGGACAGCTCCTTTGGGCTGACGTTTTTGTTGTGGATAATGATGGCACTGTATCCAGACCTCCCAAGACTCCTCCACCCCTCTATCAACTGCAGAACTATACAGTCTGTCATGCCCCTCCTGACCATCATGACCTGCCCCATCCGAAGTGGTGTCCATATTCTGACTATTCTTGGCACCACCCAATGCTCCATCACTGTCTTGCTTTCCCCTCCTCGCACTAGCCTCCCCTCCCCAGTCACTTCTCCCTCCTTAAACCTACTCATCTGGGGTATCACTACCCCCTCTGTCAACACACACTGAGCTCCCCTTCACCTACCTCTTAAAGATGATCACCCTGACCCTGCTCTGCACCAATACCCCCTTGCCTCAATCAACTCTCAAAGGACTAAACCTGTAATTGCCTGTCTCCTTACACATGGCCTTGCCATACCTGTCAGCTCCCCTTTCAACATCCCCATCCTTGCTGTCAAAAACTCAGACTGGTCACAGTGCCTGGTGCAAGACCTCCAAACCCTCAACCAGATTGTGCTCCTTATCAAATCTATAGTCCCCAACCTCTACACCTTCCTACCCTCCTTCCCCTCATCCACCATCCACTACGCTGTCCTAGATCTCAAAGACACCTTTTATTTTTTCTTTTTACCATAACCCTGGGTTCTGAATCACAGCTACTCTTTGCCTTCACATGGACAGATACAGACACCCACCAATCATAGCAACCCACCCAGACAGTTCTCCTCCCAGGTTTCCACGATAGCCCCCACTACTCCAGCCAGGCTTTCACCGAGAACCTCCTTTCCTACCACTCTGCCACTTCTCATCTTCTTCCATAGCTTGATAACCTACTTATCCATAGCCCCCTTCTCTCTCTTGCCACCAGGATACCCTCACTCTCCTGAAACATTTGGACAATAAAGATAAAGAATCTCCCCATCTAAGGCCCAAATTTGCAAGCCATCAGTTCTATACTTCAGAAATCACCCAAACTCCCTCCTGCCGCCAGTGCATATGATGTGTCACTCAAATCAAAAAGTCCATCACTGTCAAGCAAGTGCTCTCTTTTCTAGGAATTATAGATAACTTTCGCCTCCAGATCCCAGACCTTTCCATTCTCACAAAACCACTCCATGAACTCACTCACAACAATCCCTCAGGCCATTTGGACCAAAAAAGCTTTCCCCCATGCATCCTTTCAAAAACTAAAACAGGCTTTAACCCTGGCCACTGGACTATCTAGTCCAGACCCCAACCACCCCTCCTTCCTTCACACAAAAAGGGTGCCCTGCTGCAGTGTTGAGTCAGGGTGCAACCCCTCATCCAGCCACCTTTCTATCACAACTAGGTCCCACCATCAAGAGATGCCTTCCCGCTCACTTACAGGCCAAGGCAGCCTCCACACTTACGCTCTTAGAAGCCATAGAGATTCTCGCCATGCTCTGTTCATCTTGGACTCTCCTCAAGGCTTCAGTGCCCGCCTGACCTCCTCCCATCTCCCCCACCGACTCTCAGTTCCATGGCCCCTCCAGTTCTATGCTCTCTTCCTCAAGACTCCCAGCATTATCCCGGCCCTAAGCCCCAGTTTTAATTCTGCAAATGCCTGGGATCATGACTGCTTCCCCCTTGCACAATTGTATACTAGATTCTTCCGTCACATCTCAGAACTTCCTGTGCGAAACACAGAACACACCTAGTTTATAGACAGCAGTTCCTGCAAAGTCACAGCTGCCTCTGCAGCTAGGGCAGGATGTACAGTAGTTACAATTGACAGGATAATTGAGAGCCAAGTTCTCCCTTCACACACCTCTTCACAACAGGCCAAACTCATAGCTTTGAGCCAAGCCCTCATCCTGGCTAAAGGAAGCAAAGTCAATATCTACATAAAGTATGCTTTTCACATCCTTCATAACCATGTGGCAATATGGGCTGAAAGACGATTTCATACTACAGGGAATCCTCACCATCAATTCACACCTAATAAAGGCACTGCTAGAGGCAGCCTGTGATTCACTGTAAGGGGCATCAAAGACCCACAGAACGCTTAGCACAAGGAAACTCCACACAGCCAAGGAGACTTCTGCCTCTGCCAGCACTCCATCCACTCCCCACCAGGGCCAATACCTCTCCCAGACAGGCAACACCCTCAACCATCCCAGAAAAGAACACTCCCAATACCAAATGCTCCCCACCTCAGAGGAATGATTCCTTGACCAAGAAAAATTTCTCCTTCTTGTCTCCCAGACTTATCAGTCTTTCCTCCCTCTGTGATAGTTTTCACAAAGGCTATAAATTCCTCAACCACTTACTCCAGCCTCTCAGTTCACACCTCTCCTTGAAGGCTACACTAAACGGGAATACCATGCACTGCCAGTCTACCACTCTGCCGGTCCCCAAGGGTCCCCAAGGCTTCCTCCAACCCCTCTCTTACCCAACCCACCAGGCCGGTGGATTTACCCCTGACCAAGACTGGTAAATCGACTTTATACATATGTCATATGTTAAAAAAATTCAAGTATCTCCTAGTCTAGCTGGACATCTCTTTACAGGATGACTTGAAGTGTTCCCTACCACCTCTGAAAAGGCCAAAACAATCATATGGTGCCTCCTGTCAAATATCATCCCTTAATTTAGTCTCCCTACCGCAGTGCAATCAGACAATGGGACAGTTTTTACTGCCAAATAACTCTAGAGATCTCCAAGTCTGTCTGAGTAAAGAGGAAACTCCACACTCCCTACAGGCTCCAATCCTTGGGAAAAGTAGAAAAAGCTAATGAGCTAATTAAGACTCAACTCACAAAGACCTCACTACTACTAAAAAGAAACTAAATATCCCTGCTCTCTGTCACTCTCATCAGACTCAGGGGACCAATGTCTTCCCACGAAACCACTGGATACAGCGAATATACAGATATATAGGTCGCTCCTTTCTGCCGGGGCCCTGTAGTACCCCAGAAGCCAACCCTCTGGAAGACTTCTTCCAAGGAGCCCTCCGTGACTTCTCCCTAGAGAAAGTCTATCTTTTCACTTTCCTAGTCATCCTCTGCCTAACTTTGCTGTTCACCTAGATTACCCTATGGATTTCCATCTCCCCTTCCTACTCACATTCATACCCCTGGCTCTCACATTTGCTGTAAGTCTAGCTTTAGTAGCCCCAACTGACTGGGACACCACAAAAAAGGTGCCTACAATCATTTGTCTTCCTTTTTCTGGTGGAAATGATGCTCACTCCCTTACGTACTCTCAGGTGTATACTCAATATATCCTCCCCTAACCACCTACACCACCATGGCGCCACCTCAGCAATGCCTCGCCCAGGGGAGACTTGTCACCATCATCTTCCTGCTAACTGGGCTCCTAACTGCCCTGATATGCCTCTTCTATCCCCAGCCCCAGAAAGACATATGCTCCTGCCCCAACTGCCCAGAGTCTAGATGTAGCCATAGGCCCAGACAATCCTCCAGAGCTACTCTGCCCCAATAAAACTATCAACCTGGCCTATTCCTTACTAAATTATTCCAAATCATCACTGGCACAAAATTGCTGAATTTGCCTCTCTGCCTCTATCTCCTCTATGAGAGGACACCCATTTCCCCTTCAACATGGGCCATGACTGCATCCATCTGGCTTCCCACTTTTGAGGTACACACTTGGGACACTGAAGCCTACAGGAATGTTCATGGGTCCCTGCATACCTAAACACCATCACATTACAGGACAAATAGCCACAGGCACAAAAAAAATCTTTTCATAGGCCACTTTATGCATCTTCAGAAAAGGATCCCCAGGAATACCCCTAGGGAACTCAATTCTGTCTAATGCAACTTTACTTTAAACCTCCACTTTCCCTTTTACCACAAAAAGAGCATTTGGGTCGGTCAGCTTTAGAATGCCGGAATTCCCAGGCATAGAAGCAAATAAACTCATAAACATAAACTCCCAGTTCTGGTCACCCCACCAATTCCTATATCTCAAGATTTCCACTGTGGTATCCTCCAGCAGCTGATCTGCAATTGCTGGCCAAACATCCCAAGTGGGACACCATTCCTACCCAATACCTCCTATTGCCCAACCTAAAAATCTCTTCCCAATAGCTTCTTACATTGACAGGATAAGACCCCAGATGCCACTCAAAAAGACTATCCAGGTTCTACTCCCCCTCTTATGGGGGCTATATTCACCACCAGCATGGGACAATGGCAAAAGGAGGGTTCTCAGATAAAAAGCACTTTAATGATGCTAATGTTTTCTCCCTAAACACATCTGTGGTTTTCTGGCTGTGCAGAACCTCTGCTTATCTCTGGCTGCCCACAGACTGGACTGAAACATGTACCATGGTATTCCTGGCCCCAAAAATAGATACAGCCCCTGAGCAAGCTTCTGGTCCCTGTGTCAATCCCTCTCAGGCAACAGCCATGGGCAGCCCTGGTACTCATACACCAACTAGTAGGTCTTGTAATATCCACAGGTGTGGGGACAGGAGCAGTAGGAGTGACTGGGTCCACCACTGCCCACCAATAGATCTCAGAAAAATATCTGAGGGGTTCAGAAAGATTACTGATTCCATACTAGTCTTACAAAAGGAAATAGATTCCCTGGCCAGGATGGCCCTCCAAAACCACTATGCCCTGGATCTATGCATCACAGAAAAGGGTGACAGTCCAGAGTCTCTGGGGTCAAGCCACCAGGCTCAAAGAACAGGCAAAGGGTGGCTTCACTATGGCTTCATTGTGGGAAGAAGGCCTCTTCCAAATAGGCTGGACATCTTAGCTTCTCCTTCTACTCAGTCCCCTGATCCCAGTCTTCCTGCTGTTATTGTTTGGGCTTTGCATAATAAGACTCTTAACAGATTCCATCCAAGGACATACATAATGTCCATACTGCACCTCTTGATGGCCCATTACACCACTGTCCCACAGAAATCTCAGACTGACCCTTAGAAAGAGCCAAAGATCATCATGTTCCTAGTACTCTGCTGTCTTGCCCAGATTATACCTTACCATATCACCACCAGCCCAATACCCCTCCACCTTCGTATTTTTCTCTCCTTTTAGGATGCCCATGCAGCCCCCACCCCATCATGCTTGAAGAAGTCTTGAGAAACTGCAATCCTCTAATTCCCTTCTTTTTCTATAACACAATAGATAGGAATGTCAGGTCTCTGGACCAGACACCTGCCCACCTAGGAGAGAAAAACTTCCAAAGAAGATGCTACACACACGTACAGGTGCACAGCATTGAAACTAGCATCTTTCTCATGCAGCTCAACCAGCTAGTAGCTGTCCCATCCAGCTCAACCTGCACAAAGCTGATTTGGTGAAAAAATCACAAAAGACATTCTGTGCCTGCCAGCACCTCTGTACTCAGCAACACTCTGTTTATCAGTTAGCTGTCTCCCTACTCAGAGACCCACAATTTTGTGCCTTCCTCAGCAATGCCCTCCATACTTAAACTTCCCTATAAAACATGCTCTCACCCCTTGCTTGGGGCCAATTGTCTTTCCACCCTTGGCCTGACCACACCCAGTCTGTAATAAAATCCTCACACATTGCTTAACCTCTGCCTGCCTTGGTGGTCTCAATTGTGCCTTGGTTTAGCCTAAAATAATGAAATATATTTATGTGGGTCTTCTTGACTCTGTATTCTTCTCCACTGATGTGGGGTTTTTTTCCTCTCCTGTCACTGTCATGCTATCTTGATTACTGTGGTTTTGTAAGTCATATTGTTGAACAATGAATGGTTTAGATCCCGGCTTTTCCATGTAAAAGGTAAAATCAGCACTCACAAAATAGGATTTTGATTGCACCGAATGAAGAGATCAAGTTCAAAAGAAGTGACAAGATGACAGTAATGAATCTTCTTGTCCATGAACTTGAGATCTACCTCCATTTACTTCATAATGTTTTCAATTTATTAGTTTAGTGCTTCAGAGTGTTACTTGTGGATGTTGTACATATTATATCAGATTTATATCTAAGTACTTCATTACTGAGGGTTCTAATTAAATAATATTGTGCTTTTAATTTCAAATTCCATTTATTATTCCTCACCTATGGGAAAGCAATTGACTCTTTTATATTAATTTCCATATAATTATAAATTAATGTTGTATCCTTGCTGTAATCACTTATTAGTTCCAGTTTACTTTGTTGACTGATTCACATTTTCTACCTAGATGATCATGTCATCTGCAAAGACAGTGTATTTTTTCCTTTCCAATCAGCACATTTCTTACTTCCTTTTCTTGTATTACATTATCTATGACTTCTAATAGATGTTGGAAAATTGTAAGAAGGAATATCTCTGTGTTGTTCCTGATGTTAGTAAGAAAGTTTTAGAGTTTCTCACTATTATGTATGATGTTGCTAAATATTCTTTATCAAATTGTAGTTTCTCTCTATCCTGAATTTACTGAAAGTTTTCCTGAATTTGCCAATATTTTTTCCTCATCTACTACCATGATCTGTGATTTTCTTTAGGTCACTGATGTAAGTTACATTTCTGGATTTCTTAATGTTTAAAACCTTTTGTACTGAAGGTTAATACTTCACTATAGCTATACTTCAGAAGAATAATTCTATTTAAAACATTTTGAGATTCAACTTGCTAGTATTTTATCAAGAATATTGGGATGGGGGTTTTGACCACACATGCAGGTTGAATCCCAGCACATGGGGAAACCTTGCAACTTTGCTCCCAGGTGGTAAGACTATGGCCCATGTCTGAAATCACCCTAGGACCCACGGGAGGTACTGGCAGGCCTAATTGGGCCACACCCAGTGAACTCCAAGCAGCTAGCAGGGGGCTGGACTCCAGTCCTGGGCCCTAATTGCTTGTGTGGATTGGATTTCAGTACACAGGGAAGCCTTGGAACGTCACTCCCAGGCAGGAAGACCATATCCTGCATCTGAAATCATCAGAGGACATACAGTGTACCCCTGTGGGCCCAACTGGTCCACACCCAGCAAGCTCCAACTGGCTGGCAGTTGCCAGCAGTCTGCCCCAGGAGCCAAAATTGGGCCAGGTGATTCCCAGTGCACTGAGGAAGCTTTGAAACATCATTCAAAACCTGGAAATATAGGAAAATGACAAAACAAAAGAGCAAAATGCAACTTCAAACTTCCAGCCCAACCCAAGTAAGCCTAGTAGACATGGATACAGAAGAAAATATAAGCCATAAACCTGAAATTCCTGAAATGATGTCAACTGAAGTAAAGAAACAACTCCAGGAAGCTATAAAAGAATTCAAATCAAAAATAGTCTCACAGTAAAAAAGAAATGATAAATGTAATGAAAGAAATGCTAAAAGCATCTAAAGAAGACAGTTTAAAAAATTACAGGAACAATGCAAAAACATGGAAACTCTGAATGAAGAATATAAAAAACAAACAGAATGCATGAAGCAGATTCAAAGAGATATACAGGAAATCAAACATTCCATTGAATGTTGGCAAAAACCACTTCAGTGAAAGTGAAGATAGAATTTCAGACCTCAAACACAAGATTGCAGCTAGTAAACAGGAAAGGAAACATTTTTTAAAACTAACAAGGAACCAGGAAATAACAATTGCAAGACGATACAAAGAAAAACAACATAACAGTGAAAGTAATAAAGGAAAAGGAAGGTGACAACACAAACGATACTAAGAGGCTATTTACAGAAGTAATAGCTGAAAATTTCCCAAACACGAGAATGGAAACTGACATACAGATCAGTGAAGCATATAGAACTCCAAATAACCATAACCAAAAGAAAACTACACCCAGACATATACTAATCAACATCCCAGAAATCCAACACAAGAACAGAATAGTAAAAGCTGCTAGAGAGAAGAGAGAAATCATCCATAAAGGAAAGCCTATGAGAATCACAGCAGACTTCTCAACACAACAATGAAGTAAAGAAAAGCATGGAGTAAAGTATTTCAGATCCTAAACAAAAACGACTTCCAACCCAGACTGATGTACCCTGAAAAACTGTCCTTCAAAGTGGATGGAGAAATAAGATACTTCCATGACAAAGAACAGCTGAAGAACTTCATGATCACCAAATCAACCCTACAAAGAATACTCAAAGACATTCTAGACAGGCATAGGAAAAAAGCACTAAGCAAGGCAAACAAACAGAGTGGAAAGGTAAAGAATCAACAGCAGAAAAATGACATGTCAAAAATAAACCAATATATATCAATTATAACCATTAATGTAAATGGCCTCAATTCACCAATTAAAAGAATCAGATTGGCAGAATTGATCAAGAAACAACATCCAACCATATGCTGCATATAATAAACCCATCTAACCCAAAAGGAAGCTCATAGAATGAAAGTCAAAGGATGGAAAACAATATTTCATGCAACAGGAACTCAAAAAAAAAAAAAAACCCAGGGGTAGCTATTCTGTTTGCAGATAATGTGAACTTCAAACCAAGAATGATCCAAAGAGATAAAGAAGGCCTCTACATACTAGTTAGGGGAAAACTTCAAGAGGAAGAGATAGCAATATTAAATATATATGCACAAAATTCCAGAGCATCCAGCTATACAAAGCAAGTATTAACAGAAAATGAAAAATCAAATAAGCAATAACACAATTATAACAGGAGACATTAACACACCATTGACACAAAGGGACAGATCAACTAGACAGAAAATCACAAAGAAATAACAGAACTGAATCACACTTGTGAACAAATGGACTTAGTAGATGTATACAGTGTCCCATCCTATAACATCAGAATATACATTCCTCTCAGCAGCACATGGAATGTTCTCTAAAATAGACCATATACTAGCCCACAGAACATGCTTAAGTAAATGCAAAAGAACTGAAATTATCCCATGCTTGTTATTGGATCACAGCACCATGAAACTAGAAATTCATGACAAAAGAAACTGCAAAAACCCCACAAACACATGGAAATTGAATAATGAACTCCTGAGCAATCAGCAGGTCACAGAGGAAATTAAAGAAGAAATTAAACAATATTTACAGGCAAACGAAAGTACAAATACATCTTACTGGAACCTGTGAATGAAATGAAGCCAGTTCTCAGAAGATAATTTATTGCAGTGAACTCCCACATCAGGAAAACAGAATGAACACAAATAAACAATCTGATGCTACACCTCAAACATCTAGAAAAAGAAGAGCAAGCCAAACCCAAAGGCAAAAGAAGGGAAGAAATTAGAAAGGTCAGAGCAGAAATCAATGCAATAGAGACTAAGAAAACAATACAAAGGATCAATGGATCAAAAAGTTGGTACTTTGAAAGAATAAATAAAATTGACAGGCCTGTAGCCAATCTTTTTTTAAAAAGAAAAAACTCAAATTCATGCAATAAGGAATAAAAAGGGTAAAAGCACTACAGACCCTGTGTAAATACGGAATATCTTCACTACCTATTTTGAAAACCTCTACTTTCATAGGCTTGATAACACAGAAGAAATGGACAGATTCTTAGAAACATATGAATTACCAAAGCTGGGTCAAGAAGATATAAAAGTGCTGAATAACCCAATTTCAATTAATGAAATTGAAAATGTAATTAAATCCTTACCAACAAACAAAAGCCAGGTCCAGATGGATTCACTGCAGTATTCTACAAGAAATTTAAAGAAGATTTAATGCCAGCACTCCTCAAACTCTTCAATGAAATTGAAAGAGAAACAATTCTCCCTAACTCATTCCTGGAAGCAAACATTCATTACTCTAATATCAAAACCTGAGAAAGACCCAACCAAAAAAGACAACTACAGGCCAATCTCCCTAGTGAACATAGATGCAAAAATTCTCAATAACATTTTTGCAAACAGAATGTAGCAAATCATCAAAATTATATACCATGACCAAGTGGGATTTATCCCAGGAATGTGGGATAGTTCAACATATGCAAATCAATAAATGTAACCCACCATATCAATAGAGCCAAAAATAAGAACCACATGATCATTTCTATAGATGTAGAAAAAGCTTTTGATAAGGTCCAGCACTAATTCATGATAAAAAACCTTACAGAAAATTGGAATAGATGGTCTTTACCTCAATATAATGAAAACCATCTATGACAAACCAACAGCCAGCATCATATTAAATGGCCCAAAACTGAAAGCCTGTACCCTAAAATGAGAAACAAGACAAGAATGTCCATTTTCATCACTCCTGCTCAATATAGTTCTGGAAATACTAGCCACAGCAATTAGACAATAGAGAGAAACAAAAGGAGTAAGAATAGGAAAAGAAGAAGTTAAACTATCATTATTTGCAGATGACAGGATACTCTATATAGAAGACTCCCAAACTCCATTGAAAGACTGTTAGGCATAACAAATAAATTCAGTAATGTAGCTGGATACAGTCAACACTCAAAAATCAATAGCATTCCTATACACTAACAACAAAACTACTGGGAGAGAAATATGAGAAGCCACACCCTTCACAATAGCATCCACCAAAATGAAATACTTAGGAATTAATCTAACAAAAGAAGCAAAAGATCTATTCAGGGAAAATTATAATAACTTGAAAAAATAAATTGAAGAGGACCTCAGAAAATGGAAAGGCATCCCTTGTTCAAAGATAGGAACAACAAACATTGTGAAAATGGCCATTCTCCAAAAATTGTTATACAGATTTAATGCATTCCCAATCAAAATACCACTAGCATACCTCACAGATCCAGAGAAATCACTCCAAAAATTCATGTGGAACCAGAAGAGACCTAGAATAGCAAAGGCAATTCTAAGCAACAAAGGCAAGGCAGGAGGCAACACAATCCTTGACTTGAAGCTATACTAAAAAGCTACTGTAATAAAATCAGCATGGTACTGGAATAAAAACAGACCTGAAGATCAATGGAATAGGTTAGAACATACAACTACAACTACAAATACACTCAGCCACCATATCTTTGGTAAAGGGGCCAAACACATCCACTGGAAGAAAGATAATCTCTTCAATAAATGGTGCTGGAAAAATTGGCTTTCCATATGCTGAAAACTAAAACTAGACCCATGCCTATCACCATGTAGAAAACTAAAGTTGAAATGGATCAAAGATCTAAATATTTGTAGGGAGCAGCATGATAGCTTCATGGCTGCTGCTCCATCTCTCCCTCCTGTGGGCATCCAGTGCATCGGCCTACATTTCCCAGGATCCTCTCGCCCCACCCAGGAAATGACAGTGACCCATCCGTAACTTCCCGCCCACGCTTCTTTATAAGCCAGGAACATTGTTCAATAAACGAGGTTTGATTGGGAAACTTCAACTTGCCTCCATCTCTCTCTCTTCACCCTGCCCCCGCCCCGTTTTCCTTCCTCTAGGGGAAAACCCACGCATTGGTCCACAGGCCGGATCAAGTGGCGCCCAGCATGAGGCCCCAATACGAGGAGGTCAACGAGGGATCGTTCACAGAGGAAAAGCCGTGGCCACGGTAGCTGGGGGGACTCCGTCCCTGTGATCTGTACAGACGACTGCCTGACGTCTTGTCCGAATCACGGTAAGTGAACGTAATCGGCTTGGGTCAAGCGTTAAGTGAACACAAATTGTTCGTTGCCAGCCTTAGTAAGGCCCTCAAGGTGAGAGAGATAAGGGTTAAAACGAAAGATTTGTTAAACTTGCCCCTGGTTCCCTCCGGAGGGCTCCATTGATACTAAAAGATGGGAAACATTAGGAAATGCTTTAAAATGCTACTATAGAGTTTTTTGGTCCCAAAGGGGACAGGAGAAAAGTCCCGATGACCTCTTTTGCATGTTGGACCTTAATTTCTGAGCTGCTAACCCAACGTCATGCAGATCCCCAAATTAACAAAACGCTTACTCAAGGTGAGGCTGCACTACGCTCCTCCCGCAATCCTACCCCCAAAGCCGCCCTCAGACACGTCCAGTGTGCCCAGTCGTCCTGGCTCTGTAATTCTTGATAGTAAAGAGCCGCTTCAAGATGGCGACTTGCCACCACTTCCTTTGTCTGGGACACACGAGGACATTCAAAATGGCGCTGCCCTGTTTGATATTCAAAATGGCGTCACTGGCCCCTCAGGTTGTTAAGACCCATATGCCATTCACAGTAACTACTTTAAAGGAATTAAAAACAGCAATCACTCAATACGGCCCCATAGCTACTTTCACCCTTGCTGTTCTAGATTCCATGACTCAAAGTTAAATTATCCAAAATAAATGAAAGGACTTAGCCAAAGTCACTCTTTCTGGGGACAATTATTTGCTTTAAAAATCTAAATTTTGGACCAATGTAAAGCCATAGCTAAAAATAATGCC